>JAOVVB010022515.1:0-16047 GCA_028570985.1 Heterobranchus longifilis | reverse complement strand
GCCTCCCCACTCCATCCCCCAAACACAGCTCTCCCCATGGAGGAAAACAAAACACCTCCATCCCTCCCCCCCGGCCGTTCCTCGGCCCGGTTATGTGTACTAATTGGATGCATATCCATACACTGATGCATGATGACCCATCTGTAGATTTGTGAAACATTCTTAGGTCAACACTTATCCAAATCCGAGCACATAGCCATGAGCTGCAGCATGTTTTGGGCCTGTTTCTTGCCTGTTTAATTAAACATAAGCTTGCACGTACAAACATATGACTTTTTTTGTTTTTGAGGCACAATTTCTTTTTGCTAATGTGTATAATTTTGCATGATTGATTGTGCACACATGGTTGCTTGCAAGTTGGTATTTGTCTTTGTGTATTTTCCTGTGAAATCACGCATGAATGTGTGTGCGGTTTGTACAGCAGGCGTGTGACCGTGCACGTATCTGGGCCTGCTGCATGAGTTAGTGCTCTCAGTGTGTGAGTGTGGCAGAGGAAGGCCCTCAGCATGTCAGTATGTTTTAATGCTTCACATCTGGTTTCCTAATTTTACTCCCACCCTCCCCTGCCCTCCCCTCAGCTCCCCTCCACTGCGATGTCAGGACACTGTTTTGTTTTTTCAGTGCGGAGGGGGGGAGTGATGGAGGGGATGTCCGATGAGTGATGGCCATGAATACAGGACATCAACATTCTCTTCTTCTGTCTTTAACTCCCCTCTTCTCCATCTTTCTGTTCCTCTATTGCTCTGCTCTCTCTCTTCTTATTTCTTACAATCAATAGCTATTGAGCATTGTTTTTGGGGGGGTAGAGTTACATGGATGAGGAGTATGAAGAGGAGCAGCTCTTTTTTTTCTGTCTCTGAACAGCAGGGCATCCACGTCTGCTGAACAAAAAACATGACAATCTCCGCCTCATTCTTTTCCTGAAACTGTCCCCTCCCATGTTTTGTAGTAAAGTATAAATGTGTCATCTTTGGTGCAGTAAACCAAAAATTGGAAGGCCAAAGATAAATCCCAGAAAGGGAGACGAGGAGAGAAAGTTTTCTCGCTGTGCTGCTAACTAACTTGAACTCTGCGTTAAAGCCTTTTGCATCACATGCTTCAAGAGCCGCTGCTACCAGTAAACCTTCATTTACAATGAGCACAGAGGGCGATGTGTTTTATGTCTATGTGAAAAGGCAGTTTATGTCAACAGTGATTAGTGCTGATGAATGCCTATGAAAATTTTTGTTAGGGGGTCCTGTGCTGCTTAGGTGCTCGTTGCATGATTAAGGCCATGTGTAAAGCATGGTGTGTAACACTTATGTGTAACAGATGCCCCAGCAGACTGAGAAACGTGAAACTGAGCGTCCACGCTAAGGGGTGAAATATTGACAAAAACCGCATCTCCGCTATTGTTTTTAGTGTCGTGACTTGCTGGTTGGTCGTTGAACTAGTTTTAGTTAAGCATGTTGTCACCATTGGGATGGCCGCCTCACGCTGCGAGGCCTGTGTTTAGTCTTGGGAACTGAAGCAGATGCAGACAAAAGGGATTGGAGGCCTTGACAGAGATGCAGAAGTGAAGACAGAAAAGAGAAAACAGACTCCCTGCGGTGCCACAGTGGAAAATGATCCCAAGGTTTAAGACTTGGGTCTATGTTTTGTTTGTGTTTCCTGCCCTAAGTGTGTCTGTGGAGGGTAGATGTTGTGCAAGATAAAACTTTCCGTTGCTGGCCACAGTAACGTCTGTGAAATTACTTCTTTACTTATTTGTCATCAATAAGGGACAACAAAAATCATAGGTTTGCTCTTTTCACATTTGTTAGTATGAAAAAGTTTAGAAAAGCACTCACGTCCAAACGATTAGAAGTAGGTGCTGGGCAGAAGAACATGTAAAAGATGGAGAAATAAAATCTGCACGCTATTATGCTCCCATGAACATATATTTATTTCAATGTTTTGAGTGCCATGCCCTTCTTCAGACATGCGTTAGTACTCTAATGTCACAGGAACATATTTGTTTTCTGTAAGATAATAGTTCTTGGGGTGCGCTGGTGGCTCAGTGGTCGAGCGTGCGTCCCCATATACAAGTCCTCATCGCAGCGGCTGCAGGTTCGACTCCCGCCTGCGGCCCTTTGCTGCATGTCGTCCCCTCTCTCACCCATTTCCTGTCTACTTTCAGCTGTACTATCAATAAAGACAAAAAGCAAAAAAAAAAATTTTTTTTTTTAAAGATAATGTTTTAGCTTAAAGATAATGTTCAGCTGTATCGTTAGCAACTGAAAACCATCATTACTGACATATATGAGCATTTAAAAGTTGAACCGTGTTTCCTATTAGCTTTATTTGTACTATGTTACTCACTTAACAGTGCTTTAAACAAACAGAATCATCATTCTACACCTACTTTAAGGAACAGAATATTCTGTGAATGTAAAGAACAAAGCACACATTAAATATAAACACGCTTAAGCTAGTGGAGCTCTTTGAAAACAGCCTCTCTCTGCAATTTCCCTGTGACATGAAGATCACCTCCGATTCTTTGCATGTTCTCCTCATCTCTTCCCTCTGGATGGGGAGGTGTGTGGGTGTATTACATTACCAAAACAAAAACAAACAACAGCAATATTAAACTTTTGCAACCACAATAGAGGAGGGGATAAAAAACAGAGGGTCCTCGACTTCTTATTAATTATGCAAGATTAGTCTAATTATAATTCAGCAAATGAATGTGTGGCAGAAGGTGCGAGGCGACGGGGCTGGGAGATTTGCATGTTAAGTGGGCAGGGGGAAGCGGCTAATGCATGCTAATATATGCGTCAATGTCTCGCTTTAATTTCAGCATTTGCAGCTGTGTGCGTCCGAACTGAGGGGGGTGAAAAGTTGACTCAATGGGTTTTTGGGAGGGGGGCAAAGGTGGGGGTGTCGGTGTATTAGAGTGTGCATGCATGCATGTGAATGTGTGCTTCTGTGTGTGTGTGTGAGGCATCTGGTGTCATACAAACAGGGAATGATGATAAGAAGTCAACAAACAAGGTCAAGAACCCTCAGAAAGTGCACAAAGCCTGAGATGGATGTAGACAACCTCTCAATTAGGGTTGTGATATCGCTATCTGAGGCATCGCTGCAAGTTTTATCATGTCAGTCAGTCAAATGAATGATGACTGCTGGTTAGATGAACATTAAGTGGCCGACAAGCAAGTGGCGAGGAAACGATTGAGGCTAAACCGCAGCCAGGCCATGATGGACATGGGTATTAAAACCCAAAATGTGCTCCCTGTACTGACTTACCTCCTTTATAAATGACGGCTATAGCTTTTAAAAATGAGCCATAATGTAAGAATCATTGCCCGGGATAAAACATACATACAGCATAACCCCCAAAGGAGGCAGTAAAATGAAACAGAACACTTCTGATTATGGTCCGTTTTCAGGGTCAGGAAACAAACTGCCCTTCCTTGTATAATGTACTATATATACATAGCGATTTTAAATCATGTTAAACCGATACTGTCATGGTGTTCAGCAAGCACATAAGAAGGATGAAAAGGTCAGACACGGCGAGGAAAGAAATGGAAGAAGGAAACGGGAGAGGCACAAATGTGCACTTTTACATGTTTCCACCCAAAACTGAGATCTCGCGCAGCTTTGAGGTTGGAGGTCCGAGATCTCGCTGATAAATTATAATCACCCTCTGCCAACAACAATATTGATTGTCCTCCGACGAAATAGCTCAAATCAAGAAATATTGGACACACTGTTGGAAGTGAGAGCCAGTTTCACGGCAGGTCCTGTTCGCATGGGAGGAAGCTGGAGCGGAGTGATGGAAGAATAGCGAGTAAAAGCTGACAGAACGAGGGAGAGATTAGTATTCGATGGGAGGGTTCAGGGCTGTGGGGCCAATATGAAGTTCCTCTCCAAACAAGCGCTCTCCATTAAGATGACTTATATTTGCAGAGAGCGCAGTGTGGGTGGCATTGGAGCTAGCCATGTAGCCCAAAACGGCTGCCTCCCTCTGCAGCATTTTTCTTCAGCACTGTTGTTGTTTGTTTAATTGGAACATTAGTGGATGTGTTTTTCATTGGCAAGACACAGTCGTGTTCTCTGCAAAGTGAAGTGGACATCTGCTTTGAGGGCTATATAATTGCCATAATTCTATCACAACGCCGCATCACTTCCAGGCTAATTTTCCTTTTCTTTTTCATCTCCTGCCTAATTTCTCTTCAGATTTGTGTGGATCTCCTCAGCCTCGTGTGCACCTGCCCTGTTTATATACTTTCCTGCATCTCACCTTGCCAAGTCTCCCTCCTCGCTGTATTTCAGTGATGGAATGTGTTCTTGTTGTTGCCTTCTCTTTCCCATCGCTGTCTTTGCCTCTCAGCATGGGGACTTTGGGATTGCGGCAGAGCTGCGTTGCCATGGCAGCGGGCTGTGTTGCCGAACTGTGTACACCTGGGATTTGGAGTCTCTCTCCGTAGTCTCCCTCTCTCCTATTTATTCCACCTTTCTCTCAGGTTTTCTTTGGTGTAGCAGAGGCTATCAGCACCCCGCTCTCTCTCAGCTTCTCCACAGCACCCTCAAAAGTACACTCACATACGTAATGAGACACATATACTTGAAAACAAAATTCATGTCCATACCCGTGCTTGTGCCTCTATCACTGCTTTCCAGTTTCCACCTCCTCATTTCACTTTCTCTATAGTTGTCTCTACTTCGTTCCCTCTCCATTCCCATGTGGGGGTTCAAATACGGCATTGCGGGATACCATGGTCCCCTGAGTCCCCTGGCATACATCACTGTCTCTAGTTTACTTTGAAACACAGCAGCGCTTTTCACTGGACTGTGCTTCAAATTCTCATCACTTGATTTAAAGTGTAATAACATTGACTTTAATACAAAGCTAAACAGATGGGATTGATGTCAGAGCTGTAATCATATAGATGTGCACGTGCACGCACGCACACACACACACACACACACCAGCCACAAGACCTGTCTGTGAAAAATAATGAATGTCTTCTTTGACTGCCAGTGTGTTGCAGGGTAGCAAATAATCATATACACGATTCTTTCATGTGGTTTCTTAGTTGCTGATGTACAAACATGTGTCCTCTTATTTACCTTTGCAGGTTTTTCTTGAAGTTTTTCCTGAAATGCAACCAGAATTGTCTGAAGACGGCGGGAAACCCGAGGGATATGAGGAGATTTCAGGTACGAAAAGATGGGGAGAAAAATGCATGCGTGTGTGAGTCGGAAGAGGGAAGGTGGGGACATGAATATAGGAATCAAATTTATTTTACAGTCATGCAAAACATACCCCCTTCTTGGTCCTCCATCTTAATAGAACAATTTAATAATTCATTTCTTGTCTGTCACAAACTCTCCCGTAGTAAAGCTCTGGAAAAGATTTTCCAATGGAGGTGAAAGTTAAAAATCAATAAGGAGTCAGAGAGACGGAAAGACAAACGAAAAGGAGTTAGATATGTGGGAGACTTGGCCGTTGGGGTGCTGGGGTGCAGGAAATAGGTTGAGGTGTTTCAGGAAGTTGTCAAGAATTGAGTGATTGGCTCCAGATGGAGGAGGTCATGCTCCGTGACCCAGGAAGTGGTCACAGGGGACACTCCCGCCCCACTTCCTCTGCCGTCTTTCAGCACCAGCGGCCCCTGTCTGGCATTCTCCTTCTCTCAAGCAAAGCCTCCGTCCCTTCCCTCTTCTCCGTGCTCCCTCCGTCTTCCACCATGTTTGCTTTAACTCCTGCGATGTGACACATGCTGAGAAGTTATGAGCACACGGGCGCTCCAAGACTCTCATCTCTGGGTTAAAAGGTGATCAGAGCTGGACAGGAGTCTGCTGCTTGATCGATAATTTACAGTTATTTTCCTTTAGGTTCCCCCTCCCTTTCCACCGCCTATAGCACATATGCTTTTTTCTCCTTTTCTTTCTTATGTTCCCTCACCTGTAAAATTACTGCCATGTGTTTATTTTGAAGGGAGTGCAAGGTTTTATCTTTTCTGTCTGATTTTCTAAAAAAAATTTTAACAAAATTGCACATTATAAATAGTTTACTATTTAATTGAAAATGACTTTTTTTCCTCCATGACCCATTCCCCCTAACTCTCAAAAACATGTTCTAAAACACACACTCCAACTCATTATCATTTTCAGAAATAGCATCAACACACTCATAAATATCCAAAGAGAAAACCTCTACAAGTATCCTCTCATTAATAATATGTGTGTCGTCTATGCGAGGCAGATGTGGGAAGGGACACACACATGCTGCGGCCAGAAAATCAAATTAGGACCACTATATATCATCCACTGCTTTAACGGCCGGCAAAAATGGGAGATCTGGTCCATATGTTTGGTGTCATTGAAGGATCAGGAGGAGACAGCGATGAGCCTGCTGCATGCTGTATGAATCAAAAAGTTAGGCAAGAGGCAGCGGAGAGGCCATATGGAGACCTGATGGAGGGGTGTATGAGCGGTGTCATCACCAGAATGCAGACATATTATTATGAATATCCCAGGGATGTCACATTACCTATTGAGAAATATTACTATCACCTGTATGCCGAAACAAATTGTTGCTCAGGGATTTTGCTGTTGTAACCGGAGCTTGTGACTCGCAGCGTGCTGTCCAAGTTGTGCACACACACTAATGTATCTTCCGCCTCTCTTTCTTTCAGGTGGTCTTGTCCAGCACTGTGAGTGTAGACGGCCACGTCCTAGCAGTGTCCGACAACATGTTCGTCCACAATAACTCAAAACACGGTCGGAGGGCCCGCAGGCTGGAGCCAGGAGAGTCTGTCGAGAATACTATGGAATATGGTGAGACACTACTCTACAATGTCACACCCCATTTATCTTTTTTTTCTGTTTTATTACATGTCTACTTCATCAGTCACACTCAGAAATATAGTACATACTGTAACAGCAGGTACTTGAGTTGCTTAATGTCCATTTATAATCACTGTGATATATCAAACGCAACCAGTGGTGCTACTCAGGCTGTTAACTGAGCTAATTAATGCATTGATTAAATAATTCACATAAAGCAGAGATGATCGTAAAAATATTATCTTAAATCCATATTCATCCCAAAACTGAATATTGGGTAAGATCCATTTTCCACTTGTTGTTGAAACACACATTAGTCTACATTTGCCTTTGCTGGAAAGTACTGTAACTAAGTATGCTATTTTATACTTAATGTCATAGTTAGATGTACTTTTTTTACGACACTATGTTCCAGCCCTGAGATTACATTCCCATACAACGAAACTGCTTTCTCAATTACGTTTCGAGGGAAACATATTTTCACCCGGATTACGTTTGTCTTTGACGTATCACAAATATGTTTTTAATCAAAGAAAGGAAGTCTGCGTACGCAGGATGAATGGGTCAAACAAACACAGGACTTTCACCCATTTTGTTGTCTAAACCTAACCAAGTAGCCTAGTTTTGTTTCAATTCCCAACATTAACCACATGTGTAAAACTCCCTTGAAACGTAATTGACAGTGCATTTTCAGGAACTTATCAGAGACAGGGTTGTACATTTCTCTGACAGCTGTAGTTAATTTATTGTTATTAATATTCTACATACAAAACATACGATGGACTGTTTTATATCAGAATAACTACCCAGTAGAATATAAAGTAAATATCTTCACAGCAGCCAGCCTCAACATTAAAATACCCTTTACAAATGTATGTATCCATAATTATAATCCAATAATCACACAACTTTCACAGGGTACATTTCCTGCATGCTATAGTGCTTTAACTTGTACTATATCCTGCTGATAATACTTCCATATGTTTTACTTAAGTAAGATTTAAATGCAGGACAGAGTATTTTTACACTGTTGTGTTGCTACTTTTAAAGGATCTGAAAACTTTTTCTCCCCCTGCACCTGTGTACACTGTATTTCCCTTGAGCTTTTTTACTGCAGTATATGATTGCAGGTCATGTGAATTTTGACCTACAGTTGATATGGATCTATTCTGGTGGGTTTTACCAAACAGTGCCGTGATAAAGCCTTACTTCCTGTCCGCACAGGAAGTCTGTGTTCCCGTTCCCAAAGTCCCTTCGCTACGGGAAACAAACAACAACCTCCGCCTGCTCTGTTCTTTCAGTGATCGTAAAGATCTATAAAGAATATGTTTAGATCATTTTCATGAAACTGATCCACTGAAACAGACTGTGATTGGTTTAAGTAAATATAAACAGGCCAGGGAGTTTTTCAGGTCTATTCAGGTCTGGCTACGCGAGATGGACACTGTTCTTCATGCAGTTTGTGGTGTTATTCATACATAGAAGCCACATAGATATAATTAATTAGCCATGAAATAGTGTTAGCTTACAGCTTTTTCTGGCCTGACTAATGTCTAAAGTAAAGAGCACTTTCAACACATTTCCCCCTGAAACAGATTTGAAGCATGCACTATCCACTCTTCTTTCAGTTGGTGTGCATCCTGCATTAAAACCCTGGGTGTAACTCTTAATTTGCTCTCCTGTGCAGCCACTCCGTGTATCAAAGCCATCAGCCCCAGCGAGGGCTGGACCACCGGCGGGGCGATGGTCATCGTCATCGGGGAGAACTTCTTTGACGGACTGCAGGTGGTGTTTGGCAGCATGCTCGTGTGGAGCGAGGTAGGAATTGTGTTCAAAACATCTCACTAATGATGGTACAGTCTGAAGCGTATTTTGAAATGATATATATAGCATATGGCTTGTCTCATTATTTAGATGATTTATGGGCAGTCTACCCAAATTAATCTTTCCACAGTATTGTGTTAGCCTAAATATTTACAAGGCATGGGAGGGAATAATTTGTTGCTGGTTTGTGACACGATTTCCGTCCTGTTCCTCAGCTGATCACGCCGCATGCTATCCGTGTCCAGACGCCTCCTCGACACATCCCCGGGGTCGTGGAGGTCACACTGTCTTATAAATCCAAACAGTTCTGCAAGGGAGCACCTGGACGCTTCATCTACACAGGTATTTAGACAACACATTGTTGTTGAGGATATTTAAGCATGAGATTTGAATTAACTTTAATCAAGATTTTATTCTATTATCAGCCCTAAATGAGCCAACTATAGACTACGGTTTCCAGCGCCTTCAAAAGGTTATTCCTCGACATCCCGGTGACCCAGAGAAACTAGCCAAGGTTAGAGACTCCTAAATACAAAATATAATCATGCTCATTATGTTTTTTTTTTTCAAGGAACTGTGCATGCGTACTCTTATCCAGATATTAACGTAATAAATTCTGTTCTTTGCAGGAGATTCTCCTGAAGAGAGCGGCAGATCTTGTGGAGGCTCTGTACGGAAATCCACACAGTAATCAGGTAAACAGCAGTAGCTTTGGTACAATGTCCAAAATACTTTAAAATGACACATATATATATATATATATGTATATACAACATGCAGATATTTAAAAGACTACACCAGTGATTTTTTTAGCCCATTAAATATTAATTATGTATACTCTACATTACTGCTGACCATTTTCCAAAGCATACCATTAATTAATAAACTGGCTTCCGACTTTCAAGGCAGCCACTGGTTTTCCATTAATTTCAGTAATAATTAACCTGCAGGGATTTTGAAACCTGCTTAAGATAGGTAATCTAACAGTGAATATTTAGAGGTTTTTTTAGCATGATAATACAGTTGTGAGTTTCTCAGTGTTTGTTTGCCAGGAAGCTTCAACATCTGACATTTATCTCAGCTGCCAAAAAGCAGAGTGGACTAATTGGACATAGCCCGGACACACCCAGCTTTAGGGATTTTTAAGGCTCACCTGTTTCCTGTCAGGTTATAGATATGTGAGTGTAACTGCCTAAAAAGTCCTGGCCTCATGGGTGGATTACTGACTGCTACCAGTCACAGGCCTAGGGGTCCAAGGGGTCAGGGGTCCTAACTGACAAAATGTTGCTGAAAAAAAAACACGCAAAACAATCACAAAGAGACGCTCAATTACTATAAACATACACAAAATGACTACAAATGGCCCAAAATGACCACAAAGAGACCCAAAGTTACTACAAAGACAGGCAAAATGACTAAAATAGATGCAGAACAATTGCAAAGACACACAAAAAGAGACGCAAAACAACCACAAAATTACCACAAAGAGAGAAAAATAGATGCAAGACAATCACAGAGCTACAAAGAGATACAAAATGATCAGAAATAGACTAAAAACACTGCGAGCCATTGTTAATTTCTGTGCCATTGTATCTTCTGTAGGACATGCTGCTGAAACGTGCAGCCGACATTGCAGAGGCGCTCTACAGTGTTCCCCGTCCTCACAGTCAGCTGCAGGCGCTGCCCAGCTCCCCAGCCCACGGCAGTGTCATGGGCCTGGGGTCCTATCCTTCTCAGTTAGGCGTCAGCATCGGGGAGCATGGACAGAGCAGCCAAGGTGAGCAGAATTAAACCATTAACTACTTCTGATGTTTTTTTTCCCACTAATGAAGCTCAGAACTGACCTAACCTTTTCATTGTTACTTCAGGTTACATTCGAAATTCCAGCAGTTTGTCTCCAAGGGGTTACCCATCAGCCTCCACTCCTCAGCAGTCGAGCTACGGGGGCAGCGGCGGGATGACCGGAGGCTACGGGACAGTTCCCATGACCAGTCTAGGAGTACCTGGCTCTCCTGGTTTCAGCAGTGCCTCCCCCACAGGCTCTCCCTACAGTAAGACCCTATAATGAGCTATACATTTCTGTGGTAATTAAAGGAATACTTCACTCTCAAGATGACAATTTGTATAGTCTTGCGTAGCCAGACTTATCTCCACAGCGCTGCTGGGGGAAAGTCTTTATTTAATGCGCTTTCACTTCTGGATAGTGAAAAAACTCTCTGGCCTGTTTGTATTTCTTTAAAGCAATCACAATCCTCCTGGGCCTCGCCACGCCCCGACGGTGCATCTGCAAAATAGTGTCGGGAGGGAACCCGTTTCGGTGGAACACCGCCACATTTTCTCTAAAATCTTACTATTTACAACACTTCCACACAGACAGTCTTCGGGACAAGTAGCAAAAGTGTTGTAAATAGTAAGGTTTTTAGCAAAAATACATGTGACAACTGGATAAACGAGACTTTGATTATACTGCACGAGTTGTGCGAGAGTTTGTACATGAAGTGTTGATGTAGTTTTGCTGTTGTTAAACTTGGCCCGCCATTTACTTCAATGCATCAAGACTTTTCTCCGTTTTTAGATTCTCTATTCTCTGTGGAGGCACGCGTCAAAAACAAAGCTTTCTTCAGGAATTCAAAATCAAATCAAATCAAACCAAATCAAATCAAATCAAATCAAATCAAATCAAATCAAATCAAATCAAATCAACTTTAATTAAGGTGCAGATTCACCATGCAAGATGGTATCAGTGCACCTCACAATTCAAAGACATGGCACAAAAGGACAGTTCAGGGAATGCACCAAAGCACATTCAAATGCATCAAGAGCACAGTCAACTCCGGTGAAACACATACAACGCATAGTACACAGCACAGTACATAGCACAGAGTAAACAGCCAGCAGTCGGTGAGTAATTGATGTATAAATGGTCATTTTGACAGTGAGGTCTTCCTTTAACCTCACATTTCTGAGTGCACTGTGATACTCAGACGTGAGACTGATTGTTGCTCTCTCTTCCCCAGTAATGCCCTCCAGCCCCACTATACCAGGAAGCTCCAGCTCTTCATCGTCTCTCTTGCCTTTCTCCTCCTTCCCATCTGCTGCTAAACAGAAGAGTGCTTTTGCTCCCGTCCTCAGGCCCCAGGGCTCTCCTTCCCCTGCCTGCCCCGCCTCAGGGGGGAACAGCTTCAGAGGTAGCCATCCAACTCACTATCTGACCCCCCTGTCTGAACTCACGAATGCAGTCTAACCCCTTGTACTAACCGCTCGAAAGCTTTGACTGAACAAGACAGAAAGAAAAAGTTGCTGGATGTACAATAATGCAAGACCTGATTGATTAGAATCATAGATTTTGTATATTTTTTTCTCTCCAGCGATGACGGGCCTGGTTGTTCCCCCGATGTAGCAAAGCACCCACCCCAATCTACCCCAGACCACTGCTTCACTTAGCCCTTCTTTTGGCATTAAGAGGGAAAGGAAAAATGGAAAATTGATCACTAGCGTCCATGTATAACCTTCCCTCCTGAGCCCCCCGCCCCCCCACACACACACACGCCGCCATTTCTTACTCCCTTTTTAAACAGGACGGGGTACGAAAATGTCCAAAGACCAGCCATCTACTCCAGAGGCAGCGCACGTTACTACACCCACAACTACAGACAGACAAAGCTCCTTAACTAACAGCACCAGGCTGGACCATGTATCGCTGTGTGTGTCACGAAGCGTCTGCATTTTTGAAAGGAAACAAAAGGAAAACTTAAGCTTCAAAAGCATCTGTAGTCACCTCTGGCCTGCTATCACATGCAGTATCCGATTCTTCCAACAACCTGCCCAAACCTCGGCCAGAGACGTACGGGAATGCGTTGCGAGAGCGCTGACGGACAACTCTGATAAAAATGTTGCAGCTCTAAGAAGCAGGGTGCTATTTGTCTGTGTATGGACACCTTAAATGGCATGTGTGTACACTGTCTGTGAGTTAGCGAGAGGTTTTTTTGTAGTAGACTTTTTGAAGACAATTTACATTCCAGAAAAATAGACCCTTTATTTTTTGTTCTGATCTCTACGGTTTTACAAGGGAGAACTCTTTGTCTCAAGGGTTATTACTAAAGGAATTCATATATTGATTTATTTAAGAACAAGCAATTTAACTTATTATAGGTAGTTTAGGGAATAATATAAACGTGTTTTTATAAAGTGGTCCTTTTCCAACTGTTACTGAAATGAAGTTATCTCAACAATTGCTAATTAATTTGCTAAATGATCATAAGGAAATGCTTTTGTGGTGGAGAAGATAAACTCTAACACACTCTTTTGAAATAAAACATCCCCAGTTTTCAGGCTCTTGCATAACAGAATCTTAATGTTATGCCCGCATCTAAAGAAGGTTATTGTCCTTGTGTAAAGGGAAAAAAAATGTTAGTTAGCCTTATCCTTTTTAATTTCACTTATAATGCATGCTTTGTCACACCAATGCCCTGATATTATTTCATTCCACATTGCAAATTTGAATTTATATGACTATAACTTATAGATTTTACACTTTCATTTTAAATGTCTCAACCCAGTACAGGTCTCTAGTCACTATGCAGTACAGTAAATGAAAGCACAAACTGCTCAATTCAAAAGAACAGGGCGTATTAGGTGTTCATGAACCCATATCATGCTGTTCATCGATTTCTGTCATCACGACACAAACTTCATTCTCAGGACGTGAAAACAACAAAACACAAAGAGTAGATGACATTTGCAAATTTGTTTTTAGAGTTTGGTTAATTTTATTTATTTAAAAAAAAAATTATTAGCAATTTAATATTATGTTTTTTGAAGCCATCTTTCTTTGAAACGGTACAAAAAATGGTGCAAATGTGATTTGTATATCTCAAGGTGTAATTATATTTTGTGCTCCAAATAAAACAAATAAGAAAAAGGTCACTGGTGTTGGTTTAAGTTATTTTAGATCTTACATGGTATTAAATTGTGACTTGTCTTTTTACATGCAGAAACTAAATTACACAGTAAGTATTTTCACACGCTGTATCATCTGACAATTTCCTGGGCATTAAGATTTTCCTGCAAGACTCCACATCTCAGGGTTGGGCTGGATCTATTTTTGACTGTGCCCATCACCTGTGTGCTCGTGCAGCTTGCTACACTGTTTTGTATACATAGCTGATGAGCCGCAGCATCTTAATTGTGATGCGAGCGTTAAAGACTGAGTAGAGCATGTCAAGATAAACAACAACACCCCCCCCATCTCTCTCCTCTTCAATAAGCCTGCTTTTCTCTGAGGACCGAGCCTCTGGGGGCCCGAGCGAGAACCACATGAGTCTCCCTCCAACGTGGCCTCCTCCTCTCTGTCTCTTTCTCTCGCTTAAAACGCACACGCACGCCGAGACATGTGCCTCACCACTGCCTTCTTTTTCGGTCTTTGTTTGGTACTGCTTCATCCCGTCTTTCTTTCTCTCCTCTCTTTTGCTCCCCTGAAATGGCCCTTCTCTGCTAATGTAATTAGCACTGGTAAAGAAGGGCAGTTAATTACCCACTCTATTTTGATCGGGTAATTACTGTTATGCCAGGAAACAGCAACTGTTTCATTAACACAGCGCTCAAAGCAGTGAGGGGGCAGGGTAGATGCATGTGCGTGTGTGTGTGTGTGTGTGTGTGTGTGTGTGTGTGTGTGGAAGATACATGTATGGACAAACAGTATATCAACAACTCAGCTCAGACAGTGAGAGATGTGGACTTTAAACAGCTGCTGTCTGATCTGACCTCAACAGCAAGTCACTGTTTCTCTCTGAGCTGTCTTTGTCACCATCAAGTGGCACGTGTCAAAAAAAAACAGACTGCTGCCTCTTCCTCATCATCATCTCTCTCTCTCTCTCTCTCTCTCTCTCTTTTGATATGCTGTTAATTTGACAAGTTAAAGTCAGCTTTGTTCCGAGCACCTCAGCATTCATCTTGCTGAGTGCTCCTTCTGCCCAGTGGTGCAAGAGCCATATGCTTCTCTCTTCCACATGACTGTTATGTTGTTGCTTTTGTTGTTTTTGTTGTTGTTGTTGTTGTTGTTGTTATTGAGGCTGCCGCGACACCATTTACCATCTTCTGATCACAGTTTGGATAAAGACAGGAGGAGATGCCACCTGCCACCAAGTCGTCCCACATCACACTGTGTGCACAGCTTCAAAGGAGCATCTAGCTGCCGGGCATATGAGAGCAAACACCATGTCATCTTTCATTATCGATACTGCTTAAGTACTGATGAGCTCCCATGTTTAAGTTACAGTATTGTCTTCCTAACAATACAGGGAGAATATACAAAATACACCCTTCCCCTCTTGCCTCTCAGGGGATGTGTTTGTGTTTATATACCCAATTAGCCCTCCGGCCACAGCATGGCCATGCATTAGGCTGACATTAGCCCCGGGTGTGTGTAACGTCTCTGTGTGTAAAATACAGTGCACCCCTTTCTCATTTGAGGTGCAATTTCAGGGGTGTGCGTGCCTTATTAGGCAGGCTGAGGCAGAGCTTGACAGGGGTGGCCCACTGTTTTGTCAAATAGATTGGTAGATTGGCCTCCACACACCCAGCCGGCGTCCTTTGCCTTTGGCCCGTCAGTAAAACGTGCATTGTTGCCCATTAGACCACTGGACCCCGATTCCTTTTTCCAAAATGAATCCCCCACCCCTTTCTGCCATTTCCCTTGGGTGTCAGTAGAGTGGGGTGGCAGATGGGACAGACACAGAGCTGCCCCATGAGACCACCCCCCCAATACACATACACACACAAACACACATATAGGTGCACACACACACGCTCAGACATGCATGCACATATGCATAAGTGCACACACACACACACACACACACACACACACACACACACACACACACACACACAGCAACACATAGCTCCCCTGCCCCCCCGAACACAAACCTCATCTGTCAGCCTGCTGCTTTTGTCCAGAGCACAGGAGTATGTTCTGTGAACACAGAGTGACGTCTCTGTCCCTGCCTCTCAATCTGTGCTCTGTGTACCTGTGTGTGTTTGTGTGTTTGTGTGTGTGTGGGAGACAGAACTGCACAGTAACAGCTGCACGGGGTGAGACGTGTAACTAGAAGGATGCTTCTGAGATAAATTACATTTTTACGTAAAGGTTTCTGATCTTGCATTGGAAACCGGATCAAACCTAACAAGTTCTATAATTTCAAGCGTATGAATTATTTATCATTTAGGTAGATTTAAAGAGCCAACAGTCATTTTTATCATATTGATTTTACGTAGCCTACATTAATATAGATAGTTGAAGACTCAAGACTCAGGGCTACAATTAATGATTATTTTCATTAACGATTAATCTGCCAATTATTTTCTCGATTAATCGTTTGATCAATAAAACGTCAGAAAATAGTGAAA
>JAOVVB010022508.1:0-16048 GCA_028570985.1 Heterobranchus longifilis | reverse complement strand
TGACTGTTTTCAGCTGTTTGCCCTGACTCTATGATTTAAACAATTTGCAGATCTCTCTCTCTCTCTCTCTCTCTCTCTCTCTCTCTCTCTCTGCTGTCCGCTGTTTGTGTGTGAAGGAGGGAGGAGGTGACAGAAGCTCACACTCTCAGGTACCGAAATTTGGCACCGTTTGACTTAGTGTGAATCGGTACTCGGGAGCACTGACATCATTCTGTAAATTGGTACAGAGCTCGGTACCCAACCCTATCAGTGTTACGAGATTTATATTTCTCAATAACAATAACTTCAAACATTCCTTCAAAACCGGAGAGATTTCAGACTCAGTATTTTCCTTCTGCTGGAAATCAAAACCTTCTTTTAAACTTCACTTAAACACATAAATTCTGTTTCTGCATTCACCAGGTAGCATTTACACAAAAGAAGAAATTACACATATATATTAGTAGTAGTTAGTATATATTAGTGCACTGCATACAGTAGGGGTGTCACAATTCTCCAAATCCATGATTCGATGACACTTTCAATATTAAGGTCAGGATTCGATTCTTCTTTAAAAAGATAGGCGACATGGTGTCAAGTGATATGTTTTTGTGGAATGCACCACACTAAGGCTATATGGTCAAATTTACATAATTTATTTAAATCTGCGTTCCTGCTTTTGATTTCAATAATTGAAATTGAAAGCTCTTTTTGATCGCTTAGTGCATTAGAATTAAAATTATTTTTTTTGTGACACCCCTCGTAAATAAAACCCTCAAAACCAGGGATCTCAAACTCAAATTGACTTGAGGCCACTTTGGCGTACGACAAGAATATATTCTGAAAATTACAACAAATAAAGCCTGCTCCACTGCTTCTGCCTGCTGTTGTTACTTTATTTTTTATTTAACCTTTATTTATAAGCCATGAAGAACAAAATGTGCCCCAGGTCAACAGTTTGAGACCACTGCTCTAAACCCTTCTTTGATTATTTTTCTTCATTACACACGTCACATATATAATTTCATTAAAGATTATGTTCCATTTCAAAATCTCATTAATAATTTGTGTTAATCACTGGATCGAATCATTTGGATTCTGCAGGAATGAAGATTATATCTGCCAGCATTGTTTCACAGCAACGATAACTCCAAACCTTCAAAAGTGGCGAGATTTCAGGGGGTCTGTATCGGGACGAAGTTTAAGTCAGGAATCACCTGAGAAGACAAAAAATATCAAATCACATATTCTATATTCACAGTAGAATGTCAAAAAAACAGGGAATAAACTTTGGAAATGTCTGTTAAACCTGCACTCATCTATAAAGACATTAATACGATAAACTAGAACAAAGTAAAGGGACATGAAACATCAGCATTATCTGAAAAAAAAATGACACTTTACATCTTTTTGAAATCATTTGCCACATATTAGCGGCCATGGTGGATTTTTTTTGTGAACGGTATTATTGCTGTGAATGCTGGTAGTATGAAGTATTTGATATTATGTATCAGCATTTTGCACTTTTCAAACTATTCCTTCTACTTCACCTTCTTCTTATTACATTCAAGGCAGCAGTTCAGCGTCGTGTCAACTTTTCAGCATCCAGCATTCACACCGCAATTTCTTTTCATTTTCGTAAGAAATCATACGAACCCGTTCATGAGTCCGTGTTGATGATGAATGTCAGGTGGGGAAAAATAATGTTACTTTCACCCCCCATAAGGATGAACCTTTTTTTTTTTTTTTTTTGATGATGACTCAAAGAAAAGCGTCATCAGTTTGATCAAATCACCTCTGACTTCAACAAGTATTTCATTAATGAAGAACAAATTAAATTCATACATACCTTGTAATCAATGAAAAGGGGAGGTGTCTTTAATTATTCCAGGCCATGCTGATGACGGCTGAGTTTCCGTCTACATATTTAGCCCGGACAGATCTGCGTCTCCTGACAGAGCAGCCCTGTGAGACAGACAGGATGTTTAGGACTTCAGACACATTACGGCTTTACGGAGGTCAACGCTGATGCAGATATTTCTGGAGTGAATATTGAATATTATACTGTCCCTTTTTAGTTATACAGTGTGGTGGATCTGCTGAAGTGTCTCTTGCGGAAAACAGCGTAACACAAGGAAAAATGATGGAGGCCCGAAGCGAGATTAACTTTGCTGATACAAGTATTTATTACAGAAAAAATAAATCGTCAACACAGATATCTTGGCTAATTCTAGATGGTACAAAGAAAATAGCACAAAGCTTTAGCAGCTACAGATGTTACATAATGTTGGCCCCAGATGGTACAGGGAAACACCAACCTAGCTTACTAGCTAGGCTCTGCTAGACTAGACTCACAGCTAGACTCTACTCGACAAGCTAAGCTCCGTTCCGGCGGTTTTTACCCTCCTTTATAACCTGAAGAAACTATATTTGTCCCTTCTGACGCCAGTCTATATGCGTCTTTTCCCTGCAGTTTAACCTTATAGGGGACAGTTTTCTGAAGACCTCAGCACATAAGCATTAGACTAAGCCATTCCCCTTTCTCAGCTGTTCAACCTTGTTTATCTGTTCAATAGACTTTCTGTCCTACAAACTAGTATTCTCCAAACCCACAATCATGCATAACTGTCTTTAAAATATACAATATACTTCCGCAGGGAGGAGACCCCCGGTCGGAGGAAGTCCCTCCTTCCTTCCGTGTGGTTCTCAAAGTCCCTTCGCTGCAGCCGGGGCGTATAGCGCCGCCCAAGGCAACTGGGATTGGTTTAAAGAAATATAAACAGCCCAGGGAGTTGTTTCCACTATACCAGAGTGAAAGACATTAAATCCAGTCCTTCTCCCCAGCACAGACACAGCGCTGTGGAGATAAGTCTGGCTACTCAAGACTCTGTCAACATGCTGCTGCTGCTGCTGCTGCTGCCTCCACTCTGAGGCCCCTACACTTTTACCACTCTGCTCTCAAGTTCATTACTGGTGATAATTATAACACTCACTGCAATCTATGTATATGATAATGTTGCTTAGCCTTCCCTGTCTGAGAGAAGTAATATCTATATTGTGGCACTTGTTTATCTACAAAGCCCTCGTTGGTGCCTGCGTTGGTAAATTGCTCATCTCCCCATAGTGGCCATCAGGAGGAAATATCTCCAGCTGACGCACCGTCACTGTCATCTACACTGCTTATCTGTTTGGTTCACCATGTCAGTGACACTGAGTCCTTGTTTCTCTGACACAGTGTCAAATAAAAACAAATGATAATGTAACATGCTTAGCAGCTCCCCCATGAAATCCATCTCTAACATCACATCTATGTGGCTCAGCAGCAGCAGCAGCCCCTCTCCTGAATAGCTTATACCACAGGCACTTCAGTGTAGCTAATGGGTCACTGTTTGCTTTGCAACCACCATAAACCTTCTTTTTAATGTCCGAGGGCATAGCGGTCCTCAATATACGCACAAAGACAAGCTGCTGAATTAGAAAATATCTTCTTTGGAAGCACTATCCAAAGGGATAGATTGAATTTGTTTAACAAGTCATGATATAGACAAAAAGTGTTCTATTTAAAATTTCATTAGACATATAGAAGGTTGATCTGAATTTGATCCTGAATACAGTAGAATGCAAAGATAGCACAGACATAATAAAGACATTGAAATAAAATAAATATGATCAAATATATGGACAAAAAGGATGAGACAGCTCATATTAGATAGCTGGAAAATTAAGATTATGAGATGTCGAAAGGTTTGAATGTATTACCTGTACTTCTCATGTTGTGTCTCTTTCCCATCTGGTCAGCAGTCACCCACACAGAGGGATGTAACAGTGGGAGGACTGTACGACCAAACATTTATTCTGACCACAGAGAGACTCCTCCCTGTGAGAGACACCGGGCTTAATGTTTAATCTGTGTGTGAAATTTGGAGCACACATACTTATGTGTAACGTCTGACTGACAGTACAAAACACACAACAAGATCGTCCCCTGCTGTTCTGTCTCAGCGAATGACTTTCATCTTGTCGTTCTGTAGACAGTTATCTGTTATCTGTGCATGTGTGCGTGCTATATATGTACCATGTATTCCATGAGAATTACATCCAAGAGTGAGTGCCAGTGTCAAGGCCGAAGCTCGGTGATAAGTTGCACAAACAGACTAACATTCCAATAAAAATAACAGAGTGGTGATTTATAATTCAGCTGACTGGGGAGAAGAGGAGGATGACGGAGAGTGATGAGAAATCAAAACATTATTCATGGTCATCTGTTTCTCTTGAGGAGTTCCAGGAAGCCATACAGCAAGACACAACACATTGGTATATTTTTTGTGATTTCAACATATATTTTCTGGAATGTTTTAACTAAGTTGATTGTGATGCCTCTTTAAAAGAAATATGTATTTTTAAAGTCTGCAGTCATCCTTCATATTTTACTGGATAAATAGGAGGTATAAGGTTGGGGTGATGACTTCCAGCATGTTTAATGTTTCTGTGTGCTAAAACCTCAAAACAGACAAAACAGTAAACCATACACATGACAGCACTCCTATCAAGTTCTATGTATTCATTATGCACTGACATTCCCTGTGAAGGCCATGTTTTTAACATGCAAATGGAAAAATATGCCTCAGATGTTAATCGTTACTTATTAATCATTTCTGACCAATACGAGCTGTAACAACCCAAAACCATAAATTGCACCTTCCACCCACACACATGCAACTGGCATGACTCCTCACCTACTTTTGTGTCTCCCATAAACTTAGGCAATGATGTGCATGTGTGTTTGAACAAAAAAAGGTTTTGTGTGGAGAGATGATATACTTTTAAAACAACGACTAGTAAGTAGAAGTATTCAGATGCTGTTCGGGAAGTACTGCATACGTGGATTTGGTTACAAAGTCACAGAAGTAGAGAAGCTTGCTGGTAGAAGGATTACCGAGTGCCACCCTCTGCAGCATGGTAGGGCTCAACAGGTGGCACTGCAGCATTTCCAGAATACTCTACTGACACAAAATGATATTACTCTGTGTACTAATAAAGTATGGACATTCATTGTTACTGCACCAAAAACATACAGTTCCTGTGATAGTGTCACTGATATGAACATGAGAGTTGATGCAACTCTTTTCAACAAAACTGGATCTAGTTTAAACCAGCAATGTTTAACTGAGGCCTCGGCCCACTAGATGGCAACAAACTCCAAATCAAGTATGCACTGAAAACAGTTTTACCATTTTTATTGAAATGACACATAATTTCAATTAAAAATTGGGAAAATTGTTTTTGGCCAAGCCAAGCCCTAAAAGTATGTGTTTACTTTAGGGTAAACTTATTTGAACTCCCTAGGTTTTTAGTACAATGAGGGCAGCTGACTCATACATTTAACCAAAGTGCAAAGACAGCAACAGGTCCAAACTTTGAGCAGTTCAACCATTCAGATCTTACACCAAAATTATTTGACTTCATTGGTCCCTCCTTGGACCGGTATTTGTAACCCGTGACAAACTATTCTTGCTCTTGCCTGCAAGGTGCAAAGGCCCACATACAGTCAATTAGTAACTTCCCCTCCACTGGCGTTCAAAGGTTAGGCTACAATATACTGTGAGTTTGTAAACATTAAATGAAAACCCAATGACCCAATATTATATGTGCTTACATTATTTAGCATGTGTTGTTATATAGTTCGACACATGACTGACAAAATATGTGCAAGTGTACAAGAGGAGTGGTATCCTCATGTGACAATACAAGAGGGAGCTGCATGGATTTCAACCTGCTAAATGTCAGACAGAAAAAGAGAGAAATAACAGAAAGTGTGTGTGTTTGTGTGATGACGTTCCCCTAACCTCTGTCTTCTTAAAGTGGAGCAGGAAGACAGGCAGACAGACAGGCAGGCAGGCAGACAGACAGACAGATAGACAGGCAGACAGACAGACAGGCAGGTAGGCAGACAGGCAGGTAGGCAGGCAGATAGACAGATATTTGATTCATTTATACTGTGTTTGTACTTTGATGCTTTGGCAAAATTGTTTGAAACGTTCATGCCAATAAAGCCTTGAAATTGAAAATTGAAAAAGTGAGTGAGAGAGAGAGAGAGAGAGAGAGAGGAGAAGAAAGAGAGAAAGAAAGAAAGACAGACAGACAGACAGACAGAAAGAAAGAAAGAAAGAAAGAAAGAAAGAAAGAAAGAAAGAAAGAAAGAAAGAAAGAAAGAAAGCAACTGGACTAACCAAGGGGTTTAATCAGGGCTGATAAATGACAGTCATGCAACAAACTTCATGTGTGTGTGTTTGTGTGTCCTCTCTCTCTTTCTCATCACACCGAGCCCTCCTCTCTCAAACCACACAGACCCCCTCCTCTTTCTATCCTTCACTATCTGTCCTCACTCAACCCTATAACTAATGACTCTGGAGGAGGCATTGCAGCACCTGCTGCAGACAAACACAGGAGGAGGGAGTGGGACAAAAAAAAGAGGATGGTGAGGTTGGTAGGGGGGGTCATATAAAGAGAACAAACTAGGCCAAAAAAAGAGGGAAGAGGGGGAGGTAAAACAAAAAAAAACAAAAAGAGAGACAGAGAAGGGGAAAGAAAGGCAGGAGGTGCCAAGGACAAAGTGGAGGGGAGAGGAAGAAAGGGAGAGAAGAAGGGAGGGAGGTGTGAAGTGTCACTGCCAGTGGTACCATCTCTCTAATTAGCATAGTGACCTTGGTCCTCTGTAACTGTTATTGTATGCACACACATGCACGCACACGCGCACACACATGCAGGTGCATGGTAAAAGTAGCACCTGATACGAATTTTAATACACAATGATTTAACATTGCTACATGTTGTTAGTTGGTAGGACCGGTCTTTTGTGATGTCAAGATTTCACATACATTTCACACACACAGACACATTTTTCAGCAAATCCAGCATGTAATTGGTTTATGTCAAGGCAGGATTCATGGACACATGGAGAAAAAGCAGAGTAGAATAGAAAATTAAAAACAAACAGACACACACTCATCACATACGTGTGTAAAGTAAATTATATGTTCTATATAATGGAGTTTTAACAATTTAAGGGGAGACACTAGGAATAGGGTAAGTATTTTAACTAATAGATATCACCATAAAACTTCCCCAGTTTATTACTGGCATTATGCAAATGAGACATTATCTAATGCTAACTTTTGGTGAATTTAGGAGAAATCTACAAACACAAATAGACAAAGTAATAAAAAATAAACACCTAAATGTGTATTTTGGATACTTTCTTTGCATTAGTCTGAAAGAAGACATGTTATGGAAGTAAAATAGCCCGAATTGACCAGTGCATGTAAAACAATGTTTTTGCCTGTAGTGTCTTGCCGTAAGTTAAATGAGGATTCAACGTACAGATATACTTACAAAGAGAGAAAGTGAGAATGAGGCAGGGAGACAGAAAAACTAACTGTGAGTGAACAGGCGAGAGAGAGAGAGGGAGAGTACAGCTGTAGCAGTAATCATCTTTCAGGTCAACAGTAATTACCAAGAAGACTGAGGAAGTGAGGACACACACACACGCACACACACACGCACACACACACACACACACACACACACACACACACACACCCCCACACACACACACACACACACACACATCTCTTCACATCTCGGCTTGCTGTATTTTCCTTGTCTTGTTTATTTCACAAGCAAAACATGCACCTATCACAAAGAAGATGTCAGTGCGAGCTGCAGGGTTTAATGGATAAAGGTTTCTCACAGTGGATACAATTATATATACACACCAACAGTCTAATCTTGCTTCAACTGTGCTATAATTAATTCATGGGTAATGTCAGGAAGCTACTTTAATCATGGTTAACTATGAGGTTGGCTGTTGGATTTTCAGATCTCTTACACTGTGAGATATACTGCTGATTCATATTCTCCTGTTGGTATTTTAAACTATTTTTAAAGTTTAGCCTCTCAGGCAGCATATACTGTATACTGTACCCCCCAAATCCCTCACATGGTGTGTGCAACGCTTTGACGCTGCCCATTAATTCCTTTCCGTCCTGTGTACATTCATGTGGTTGCTGAATCTGCTCATGCACAATGTACAGTACCTGCAGCCGAGATGTATCATTATCAAATTCTTCCTCACAATCACTCCTCTATGGGGAAGAACCCCCCTTTTATGGATATGGGTGCCTCTGCGTATTCATGTTTCTGGCCAGACACAATGAAGCCTTCTTTCCCCCATGTGCTATATGGTCTGTGCACAAGCATGAGGGAGTGAGGGAAAAGAGCTATCTACAGGTAAAACTAAAGCCTATATGCAGACTACAGGTTTAAGGCGGCTCTGGAGACTTGCCAGAGGCCTGAAACTGCATTGCATTAGGGACACTTTACATTACTACTGCACTATTTTGTAGCCCTGGGGCCAAATGCATAAATGATATGTACGCACAAAAAACATGCGTATACCTTTTCCCACACATAAACTGGTATTTATAAAGGAAGAATGTGCACACAGACTTCAGATCAGCGTAAACATGGTTTTAGCTGAGATAGCTGCATGTGATACGATACAGAGATTGAATATAAGTTGAGACACGGGTTGTTTTTAGGTTGTTTGGCTGAGTTTATTGATTGCATTATTATTTTTGCAGTCTACACAGCGTTCTACAAAATGTCAATCAAAGGATTCATTTGACATTATTTATGAGTGATGAATTTCATCATTCTTATATTTACATTTGAGCCATCATCACCCTGGTAACAATTGTTTAATTTGATCCTGAACTCTGAAGCACTTTGTAAAGTTTGTTTCAACATGAGCAATATGAATGAATCACTGATCATCCTTCTGATGTTTAATAATATACTTTTTTACGATGATGATTTGCTTAAACTTGAGGAATTAGTGCAACAGACGCTACAAATCCAGTCAGATCCGTGCATAATGACAGCTGCACCGTTGGAGATCCTCGCAGACGCGACACAGTCGGTGAAATTGCACTTCTTCATTGTCGTATTTCTCATTGACAAGTCCAATGAATCGTGGAGCAGGCACAAGTTTTGATATGCAAACATATGTTTAAGGGTGTTTCTACATACATTTATGGCGAACTGTGGGTGTGGAATGAGGCTTGTGCATGAATGTGCGTCCAGCTCCACAATGATTGAGATTTATGAAACAGAATAAGGTGCACGCCTTTTTATATCTCACAAAAAGAATGCATATGCATATTTCTGTCAGTTTTAGTCGGGAATCTACACAGTTTTATGAGTTTTATGCATCTGGCCCCAGGTGTCTTCCTAAGGATCAAACATGTCTGGTGTCGACATGCCATCCGATGCTGCAGAGATACAAACCCTCGTGCAAGGAATCCTCTGATTCTTCAAATGCTACAGAAGGCTTGATGCAAGCAGTAGGCCTGTGCCTCCAATCAATGTTCACTTAAAATATGTTCTTAATGCTTCATGACCTCTTACATTCGAAGACTTTAGGCTTGTATGATTTTAAATTAAATGTGGCAGCAATCACAGTAGTATGCTCCAATCATTGAACAGTGCCAGGCCCCAGTTTGATCTGCTCTCCGAGGATCAAGGATGTCGGCGTGAAGCAATGCCAGTGACCCTGGAACTATGTTTGGGTCCCAGTTTCACTGTTGCTCGATAATTATTGGAATTTTCTCCTCCTTTGTAGCCCAAATGATAACCCCCTAATTTTACTGATCATGCTTCTGGTCCTCTAGTGCTGAAGTTCCCAACCAGGGGTAGGCCTATTTGTATCCCAGGGGGTACTTCTGCTGCTGCCAGGGAGTACTTACTGGAAAGATTGTGGAGCAGTTCAATTAATTTGAAAAAAAAAATAGAAATAATGATTGGATTAAAAGAATATATCAGCTGTAACACCTGAACACTTCATGAGCAGAGTGCATGAAAACAAGTTAAACTCCAGATACACCAGACAACTTTCACAATCCTAACAGATTATAAAAAGACTGGGACTATACACTAACCGACTGGCTTCAGCAAATTTTTTGTGACGACTGAAAAACTGGGGATCACACATTTAACGACTGTGCTAGATGAGGGATCACACACTACACGATTTGTCACTCCAACTGAAGCCAACTGAATGCACCAAACTCTCATGAAAACACACATAATCTTCACTCACTTCATGTGTGTATGTCAGGTGTAGTCTATGTTTAAAAAAACAAACAAAAAAAAAACATACACCTGACATGCACACATCCATGTGCAGCCGCAAATCATATATTTCCGGTCAGTGGACGTTCACGCATCACGCATCAGCAGTGATAGCCTACAAGCTAGCAGCTCTCGTGTAGCAAAGCAGAGGAGGAAAGAGTTAGAAAGAAAAATACAGAGCATGGCTTTACAAGTTTCTCTCGGGCCCTTCAAAGCTCACAAACCAGCCGCAATTATCAGCTACAACTGCAGGACCCTCCGTGGCGGAGGACGGCGGACCCCCGGGCCATGGATGGTGGACCCTTGGTGGCGAAGGACGGCGGACAACGGCGCTGGAAGCAGGACCCTCCGGCGCCACTGGCCACCAGTGAATATAATTATTATTACTATATTATTATCATCAAGTCTAGTTTAACTTACTAATATTTACTAAATATTTTGTTGGACATTTAAAATTGAGCACATGGCATGCTTGTCTTAATGCATCTTTATAGATGACATCCCATGAGGACGTTCACATAATACACTGTTTGACCCAGCGCAGGCTCAGTAGTGTTGTTCATTGTCAGATCAGTTCAGCTCTATCTCCAAACCTCCCCTCCCCAAAAGGAATCAATATTCACCTTTCTTAGATGTCTCATCTCTCTTTCACAAAAGCTAATCTTTTTTTTTCTCTCCCCCTGCTGCCACCTCACTGCTGACTTTGGTGGAAAAGCTTTTAACTATCTTGCAGATTAGAACTAAGAACAAAAGTTTCTGTCCCAGCTAACCTACAAAAAACCCTCAGCATACTCTGAGAAGGATGTGGGAAATTGCATGGCATGAGTTCTCACTTCAGTCAGTCTAATTGGTACTGAATGCGTTAAAACCAAGACTTTGTCAAACCCCAATTAAGCGGCTCATCTTACAAAATGTTAGAGGCTGGAGCTGGAAATCCAATAGCAGTGTTTTTGAGACTCTCATTGCACCCTGATTCAGGAAAGTTAGCCGGGACATCAGCAGCTCTGCAGTATAATTAGTTCATGAAACAGTAAGAAGTCTGTGTAATTTCATTTGGAATTGACTCCTTGCCCTCCATTCCATCCCTCCGGAAAACTCAATCTCCAAGGAGTCGAGGGTTCGTCTCTCTTTAATAACAGCTAAACACATCAACACTGCTCTTCCAAATGCCCCCTCAAGCCGTTAGAAACAAAATAAGAGATGGAAGTCTAATGAAAAGAGGTTTAATAGAAGAGCAAGGCAAAGGTGGCTCAGAGGCTTGCTGCTGTTTAATTCAATGGGATGCTCGTGGTGCCTGAAGAATGGCCCATTTTAATTGCACTCCTCTCTCATTTGTAAAAGGAAGTATGCAGCGATACAGCTTTAATGAATCGGAAAGCAAGGCAGGCTATTCAGTGTCTTTCTCTCACATGCATTGAAGGAAGGGTAATGTGATTGTGCTGGTTAGGCCCACATGTTTGGGCACAGCCTTGTTGCATATACAACTGCCAGTCACACACACACACACACACACACACACACCTACAGCTACAAACACGAATGATTATCTGAGAAGAAAAGAGAGCAAATACATACTAAAACTAGCCCAGCCATCAAAATAATCTGCTCCATCCCTTCTCCCATCTTTTCAGGGATTTGATCAATAATCTCATCATAACCATAACCGTTAATCAATGACTCTATAGGGACTCAATCAATAATCTCATCATTGACATATATAGTCAAAGCTGCACCAATCGGTCTCACATGAATCAATGCAACAGTAAAACTAGAGTAAATCCAGTGATCATTATTATGATTATCAATACCGCACTACTGTTGTCACTCAACGGTAAGATATTCTGTTGAATTGCCATTTTAGCGAAATGCTCTGAATTTAAATTCCCTCCTGTAAGCTGATGCAGTGTATACTTCTATAGGGCTTTTATTGTGAAAGGTGAGAACGGAAGGAGTGAAGCTCTTATGTGCTGTCGTCAACAATGTGGCAGAGTTTTCTGCCTTGGTTCAGACTAGAGCCTCTGTGTTACTATATTATTTTATTACCTTCATAAGTATAGACGCAACTCATAACCGTCGGCTACAATACATTAACTTGTCAGTGAACATTATTTCTGCCTGAGTTATGTCAGACAACTCTCATGATCACACACTACTTCAAAACATCATCAAAAACTCATTTTGGACCCTATTCTGATGTTAGATTTTTTTTTTTGTGAGTACTTGAGTATAATAATTTAATGTGAGTACTTGAATATGGACATGACTTACGATGCCCATAGTTAACACTAAATGAGTATTCTTGTGTTTATTGTTTTGTATCATTAGTCTTTTGAACCAAACCAGATATGTAACAATTGTGCTTAAAGGTCCAGTGTGTAGTATTTAGCTGCCTGACTCCTGCATTTTTAAATTTAGTGGGCGCCCGCTGGAAATGCACCGGTAGGAAAACGTTTGACAGGAAACAGGAAAGTGTTTGTTTTTTTCCTGCCAACATTTTGTTTGTGAGTAGTTTGTGAGAATTTTGCAACTAACATCTGTTCAATTAGCTTCTTGTCCCTGGAGGCCACCGTAGCTTGTGCATTTTCATAGCGTTTCAGTCGGTTTCAATCTAGAACCTCACCACTAGATGCCTGTTTAAAAACTACACAATGTATTTGGTACCCCAAAAATTGCATATGGTCTAAAACCCCTGTGGTCGAGAACCATCACTGTTGTCACTACTGTTATTATGACCACAAATAACCTCGCTACCAACACCACCAGCTTTCTCCAGGGTTTGCAGACAGTGATTGCGTCTACCTGGAGTATAGCAGCACTAGACAGCCAAAAAGCTCAATAACAACAAGTAAAGCACACCAGAGAGTGAGAGGCGGGTGAAGCTTACCTTCGCCATCTGTGCCTGGACGCCGCTGGCTTTGAGCGAGGCCACAGCCTTTTGGGCTGCTGCAGGGCTGTCAAAGTCCACAAAGCCATAGCCTGTACATACACACACAGACAACACAGAAGAAGATAATGAGAAGGAGGAGCAGGGAAAAAGGAAAAAAAAAACTTAAAAAGAAAATCAGTTAATGTTCTGAATATCGCTGAGCAAAACCAGCCAGTATCTGTGTTTTGTTTGCTGCATAAATCCTATAAATGTACTCAAATCCAGTCAGGTCACGTATTTAATGAAAGCTGCTACTTCCCCCATTAAATGTGTTTTAGCACAGAACATCAACAGAATTGGTGTCATAACAGTAACTCTTGCTATCTTGTTTATGATCCAAAAGATCTTCTAATGTCTGCCCAAGTTTTTGTGTACTACGGCGCTTTTTAATGAAATCATGTCTATGTTTTGTAATGACTGCACTAATGGCTGCTCCCCATGCATTCCAGATGTACACACACTCTATAGCATGTGTATAGTGACTCAATGCTGAGAGAATTCTTTACTTTCACATGTAAAATCTGCTGGCTTCCTATATTGTCTACATTTAATATCCCACTGCATTGCATGCAAGCCTGTTTTGTCCCTGCACTACACTAAATCTGTCAGTACATATGGGGTTCCTATAGTAGTGGCCAATACAAGTGACAACAAGAAAAATTCTCTACACTTAATGCAGCCATTAAAGTGATTCAGAGTCTTGTTTAAAGAAATAAAGACGCAAAGAGAATGAGTATCAGTCGATTTTATTGCAATATGGTCTGTTTCATTTTGTGTGTTCGTATGTGTGCACAGTGTATTTGTCAAAGTGCTGACGCTCTGGGGATCTACTGGTCGGACACTACAGGAAGCACTGAAGGACAAAAGGTCTGAACATGCACATATCAATCTCTACTTTCGGAAATACGCCCTGTTTGACAGTTTGCGTGCGAGTGTGTGTGGCACAGGCAGTGTTGGGAGGTTAATTTTTAAAATGTATTCCACTCCAGATTACTGAATAATGCCCTTAAATGTAATTTGTAACATATTCCATTAGATTACTCAAATTATGTAACATATTAATACTTTGGATTACTTCTGAAATACTTCAAAATGGTCTTCCTGAGCTCATTTTTCTGGGTCTTATATTTCCTTGCCAAAAAGACATTCCTTAGTTTAGTTAGTTCTCTGAACTAATGCAAGGTGGAAGGCAATGGATTTACATGTTGATTAAATACTGTATTTAAAATGTTTTTTGATGATTTGCTCATTTGAAACAATATAAAATAAAATATCTGTAGTTTAAAGTTTGTCAGGAGATGCTGGATCATCAGCCAGTAGAAGCACAGACTTATTGAAGCACAATATTAATATTTATAATAAATGTATGTTCTTCACAATATGGTTGCTTTGTGCATCTTCTTTTTTTTTTTGGTCATGTCCTTTCTACATTCAGACATCTTACACTTGAAGATAGGTGAGATTCAGCCCTTTCTGATTAAAATATAACACAAAATATGCATCAAACTGAGAAGGAGCACTCATGTGGTTCGGGGGTAATAGACAGATACTGTGTTCTATTTAAGGATATGTTGCTGCTAATGGGTCTCACTTTAGGCTTTACATGCTTATTTGTACATTAAACTAATATTAACAATACTCAAGTTGGTTCAGTGCCATGTGAAGTGGCAACACATTACAATGAAGGGGGCCCCCAAACCAAATCCCGCTTAGGGCCCCCAAAAGGCTAGGGCCGGCCCTGAGTGAGCAAAACTGACAGCCTGTTAGTATAACAATGGTTCTGACTGTGTGTTTATAAGAGACTAATAAAAGAGACATGATATCGACACGCATGAAGGAAATGTTCGGAAAGCACAGCAGCTTTGAAATTCCAGCTGTAGTTTTGAGTGGGCTGCGTGTTAACACAATTAAATGATCCACAATTCAAAAGCCTCACTCATTACAAGTGTAAACATGTTAAGTATGAGGGAATACATGTTAATACACACGCACACATGCATGCACACACACACATTCCTAACATCTGCTCTTGTCTGGTCTATCTTTTTCAGGATTTGAAGCCACGCTCTATTTTGCTGATAAGCAGATGATTTTTTTTTTTTTTTATTGTTCAAAGGCAGCAAGCTGCTTTCACAGCAAGATATGTACTGCATGCACAAATATTTATACTGTTGCTAATGAGATACCCAGAATTTAGCCAAAATAGGATAACAAACATACACATATAATGTGCACACATTAACGACTGTGACAAACACAGATCCAGACAAGCATGGACACACACATACAGTATGCAGAGAAAACAGATTCATAAACATATGCAGGCATGTATACACATGCAGTTCACAAGCATTCACTTTTTTTTTTTCATCTCATCCAATTAGGGTCAGTTGAACTAATTGAGAATGCACAAACATACAACATTCATCATCTGCCAAGATGCTTCATTTTATTCCAGAAAAATGTGAAAAGTTCCATTTCTCACATTTCACACTTGAACTAATGGCTGTTTGTTTAACCATAGACTGTCCACGTGATTAGTGGGAAAATAAAACCCAAAACAGAATTCGCAATGGATAAATCAATCATCACTAGCCCAAAACAGAGTCCTATTGTTTGATGGCAGCTGTTTAACATTATCAGCGGCGGACATGTTTGTTGAAATCAGGGCTGGGCGATCAAATATTGAAAGTCAAATATCATAACTATTGGTGCTTTCACTAAATATTTACACAATGAGATTTTTGATAAATAATCTTCAGTAATGTGGATATAATGAGTAAGTGGGTAAAGGCAAATAATAGAACAGCTATACAGTCTGCTAAGTTCAGAAAATTGCATCATTTTACAGTAATGTGGGAAAACACTTATGCCATATTACGATATCCAAAATCTAAGACGATATCTCGTCTCATATGACGATAGGCGATTTGTTAATTTTTATAAAGGGAG
>JAOVVB010022500.1:0-16049 GCA_028570985.1 Heterobranchus longifilis | reverse complement strand
CCCTCTGACCCAACTCACCACCAGATGGTGATCAGTTGACAGCTCCGCCCCTCTCTTCACCCGAGTGTCCAAAACATGCGGCCTCAGATCAGACGATATGATCACAAAATCGATCATCGACCTTCGGCCTCAGGTGCTCTGGTACCATGTACACTTATGAGCATCCTTATGTTCGAACATGGTGTTCGTTATGGGCAGTCCATGACTAGCACAGAAGTCCAATAACAAACGCCCGCTCGGGTTTAGATCAGTTTTTGGACAGTTTTTTGTTATTATTTTTTGTTAGTATTTCATTTTTATTCTTGGTATCCTTTTATTCCATGTGAATTTCATTATAATAGAATCCCATTGTTTGAATGTGTTAGACAATATGCATGGGCAGTTCTTGGTAGTATATTCATCTATATCATTTTAATTATTTCCCAAAGGGAAAATTTAATTATACACCATTTATTTAAGTCTTGTTTAATTTGATGAACTAATTCTCCAATGTTTTTTTTTTAGTACATATTGCCAAGATTCTTTGTGATATTTATCCCAAGATATTTTATCCTTTCCACATCCCAGTGGAATGCATATTTGTATTTGATTTCATCACTAATTGCACAGTCCATAACATTACTTCTGATTTATTCACATTGGATATATACCCAGAAATGTCTCCAAATTCTTCTGTTACATTCATTAAAGCTTTAATTGACTGCTCAGGCTTAGATAAATTAATATATCATCTGCATACATCGACAATTTATGATTTTCTCATGCTATGTATTTTATTTTCTGTTCTAGCCTAATATATCCTGCCTGTGGTTCGATACATAGAACAAAATCAATGTCTAGTACCTTTCAATATCTTAAATATGTTAGACATTACTAACTCTGGCGTTTGGCTGTTTATACATAGCTTCTAACCAGTTTATAAAGGTGGTGTGTAAACCAAAGCTCCTTAAGGCTTCAAATAGAAAAGGCCTTCTCAGCATCTAACCATTCCCACTGGGAAACTTTGTTTCTGAGCTGTCTCTATAATGTTCAACGTCCGTCTCACATTATCAACAAGCTGTCTTTGACGAAACCTGTGTGATCTGGATGCATTCGTTGTGGTATGATTTTGGTTAATCTGGTGGCTAATATTGAAGATAGAAGTTTATGGTCTGTGTTTAAAAGACTGATTGATGAACACTCTGCAGGATTCTAGCCCGGATTATGTAATACTGTTATAATAGCGGAGTTCCATGTTGGCGCATGTTTCATTCTCTAATGCCATATTATAGGCTTTACGTAGAAGTGAAACAAGGTTGTGCTGAAATTCTTTGTAAAACTTCTTTGTATAACCATCACTACCAGGAGACCTTTGTGTTTTGAGTTATTGTAAATCTGCTCCTCTGATATATTCGGTTCTTCTATAACTTTTTAAATGTTAACTTTTGAGAAAATTACATGAATTTATCTTTGTTTACAGGATTTTGGGCAGCATCATAGAGATCCTGATAATATTTAGATTTATATCTGCTACATATGAAACATAAATGTAACATATCCGTGGTTTGCAGAAACATACAAAGCCAACATTTATTTTGGCAATTGGGTTGATAGCACAACAATTGTTTATACCGTCCTCTAAAAGATAATTGAGCTATATCCAAGGTCAAGGTTGTTGACTACTGCTGCTGCTATTGCAGTGTGACTCACACACTGCACAAAACAATTGATAAAGATCACAAATTACCATAAATGTGCAGATTTTTTTTAACCAATGGGGTCATGTCAGTAAAACGTCACGTGATTGGTTACTGAAATGCCAACCGGACAGTCTGAACATACTTAAAAAGCCACCACTGTCGTGCCAGGAGTCATTAGAGGGTGGATGACAGCGATGGCTCGTTTTGTGCCTCTTCTCTTTGTGCTGTGGGTTGGTGAGTAGTCAACAACTACATTTTAGTTGAATTGTTGTTCTCTACTGTCAATCATTGTTCTAACTCACAATGGTGGATGACTTTGTCTTTCAGGTGTCGCAGTGAGCACTGTGGTGGATCTGCAGAAGAGAATCATTGGAGGTCAAACATGTGGACAAACAGAGCGTCTGTACCATGTGATATTGATTGGAAGTAATGGGAATCCTGCCGATGAGTTCTTCTGTGGTGGCTCTCTGATCAGTGACCGGTGGATTCTGACTGCAGAACACTGCCAGAAGCCGGGATGGTGAGAAAGTGTTTTACTATTAACAATATATTTCTCCCTCAAATTCAATGTGAAAGTCCTGAATGGCTTGATGTAAATCTATAGCATTCCCAAAATATCATTGGTTATGTTCAATGTCAATAATTACTGACCTCTGATATTACAATATAATGCATTTACAGTAATTCAGTAATATTCCTCTTTAACTTCTAGGACTATATACGCATATTTAGGTCGGCATCCAGATCCAGCAAAAGTGGAAGAAATGGAAATCAAAGCTAAACCTGTGATCTTTAAGGTAAAAGACGTCATGGGAAAGGACAGGATCCATGACATCATGCTGCTGAAACTACCTCGTCCTACTCTGATTACACCTGTACCACTTCCTGACTGTGCGAGACGTCCCAATGTGTGAGTCGTGATCTTTCCCGTTCTTTAAGTATGAAAGCTCATCTGTTGAAGAACTCAAGATGAGAAATTCCTGTGCAATCGTTTTTAACTTCAGTCATTAGTCGTGAATGTACTTTTTTTTCAAAAACATTTTTACACCTATTTTTTCAAAGAAAACTGCAATGAAACTGTTTTTCATGTATAATATGTTTCATTATATTTCAGAGGTAGAACAGTCTACATTGCAGGTCATGCAGCCACAACTACAGGCCCTAACTTAAAAAGACGTGAGATTATTATTATTTTTTTAAATAACAATTCTTTGTTTATCACAGTTAGCGTCCTTATTATTATGAAGATGAGTATGAGGTAATACTTTTTTTCTATTCTCATCTAGGAGGCGATTCATCATTAACTCTCCAATGTGCAAACATCCCGGTTGTCGACTGCATGGCGATCAGACAGTGTGTTAAGAAGGACGACGTGAGGTTCTACGCGGCCATACGCTATCAACACATTTTCTGTGCCCAAAGTGCTAACGTGGATGTGAGCCATGTGAGTTGGCATGGCTTCTAACCTTATATCTTTTCTACAAGTCATTACAAGTTTTACCACTTTAATATAAAACAAATCTACATCTCTCTCACAGGGTGACTCTGGTGGAGGAGTGGTGTACAATGACATGATTTACGGTGTCATTTCTTTCGTTGGTGATGCAAAATATGCCTGTACTGCACCAGTTGGATTTATGGAGGTCTGTGAATACATGGATTGGATCAGCAAAACGATTTCCAGGCCGCAGACTGCTATTGGCAAATTAACTGTAAAGTCTGGGTGAAATGTACAGTCATTGTATTGAAAATTTGCAATGGCACCAAAATAAAAGTATTCTCTTCTTTCAAGAATACTGATAACAATGATCAACAATATGACTGTTCTATTACAAGTTTGTGTCAGTTAAAGTAAAATAAAGATGACTCACAATCATTATTTCACAGATTGATGTTGTTTTTATGTTTTCAGTGCCACAAAAATAATACATGACCATATTTCTGCAGAATTTAAAGCTCCACCAATCAATATCTCTAAACCTGCAATAACTGCAAACAAGTTGTGAACACAACAATGACATATTATCCCATTTTAAGTTGTTATGGCAAACTGTTAGGAAATAGTTGATTATTTGCTCATCCAGCAGTTACGGAGCAAATGAGCATTAATTCAGGTTTGTTTCTCGTCAGTCCAATATTCACTCTTTAAACCTTTTCTCAACAGTTTTGTATTTATCTTCAGCCCTCCCTGTGAGATGTTTAAGAAAAAATAACAGTTACATCACAAAGTGGGCTTTTTATGTGCCATGGATCATAAAAGTGTATTTTGCATTTTGCCATATCCAAACGACAACAATAATATCCCCATTTTACCCAGGCCCAGGTTAAAACATCTTGTGACCGGAGTCTTGGTCAATTTAGAACAAATAATATTTTTCTCATTCATAGTTTTTATTGAAAGCACTGTTTTTATACATAGACGTTTCTCACAATTACTTTCATATTTTATTCTATATTTTTTCTTTTTACATATATGTGCGCAAACAAAGCTGAAAGAAAATGGTATTAAACAAAAATAAATCATTCAGACAAATAACCATAAAAAAGAAAAACAACAAAGTACTCAAATAACACAAACAGAAAAGAAAGGAATAAAAGTAATAATGAAATAAATAACAAGAGGGGGAAAAAAAGAGAATTTGGGCGATGTTGGGCGCAGGCTAGATCAGAAACAGCTTGGTTACATCAGACGCAGAAAAGGCATCCCATTTCGTCGGATCATTTAGATGTCACAGGGATTCATTGTTTGCAACCGCAAGGACACGGTGAATTATAAAATGAGATGGCCACGTTAAATGGCATTGACGTATTGAATCCATTTATCCTAATACAACTGAAATCGGCTCGCTTGGAGCTTCAAAGAAAAGGTCAGTTTCTCCATTACATAAATATCTTTCATAATTTTGATTAAGTTTTGGAGCGCCAGTGACTCAGACAGTAACCATTTTCTTGTTTTAGTTTTCTTACTTGCAGCCAAGATGATTTTAAACAGATACTCATGTCTTACTAAAGTCATGTTTGGTGGTAGTTGTCCTAGGTACAGTATATCAAATCTGAAAGTGCATTCTCAACAACCTTATGTCCTGCCAAAACGAATGAATTACATTACAGTCCCAAAAAATGTGATCGTGATTGGCTTTCGCTAAACCACATTGTCTCCAGCAAGTTGAGTCCTCTGAGAATTTTTTTTTCTGCATTAGTGTGATGAGCAGATTTCTCTCAATTTTCAGTTTCATACTTCTTTTTTTGGATTTCTACTAAATCATGTTTACATGCTTTAATGTTAAAAAAAAGACTTTAATCATATTGTCTTTCTGAATACACCCTCTGTCTGAAACACAATTTTAGGCCACAAAGGTCATTCTTAGGGTTAGTACTAGCCAGTAGCACAGTAGAGCGGGATGAGGTGAAACATGGGTGGGGAAAAACCACCTGTCTCTTTAAGCCCGCCTCCTGAAAAAGCCGGGTCTGCTCTGATTGGCTCACGAGAAAAAGAAGGTGCACTTTTTGCAAAAGTATGTGCTCAAACTGTGGGTGGAGATACTCAGATGGGGGGGCGGTATATTCTAATGATCCTGAATGTGACATAGCAAGGGGAGCCAAATCTGAATGGTTTCTTGAATCCCATGTTTTCTGATCAAGGCAGCCCACATAAAACTGACTGGGTTAACTTATTTCACAGTTTGTAGGTTGGGAGGCACTCCAGATACCAAATTATATGTGCACAAGCACTGAAAAAGTGAGTTTTTCATGATACAGTAGTATGTCCCATATAAAGTCTACAGTATATGAGAGCAGCACATCTGCTGCTACTGATTAAGAGACAAAGACACTTGTTGGAGCCATACTATAGTTTTTTTGTTTTATTTTATCCTTATCCTAAAACATGAGGTAACATGTAGACACATGCAGTTATTAAGTTGAACACTGGGTGGAGCATTGATTAAGATAAGTGCATAGGCAAGCTGCAGGTGATGAGATCAGGTGTGTGAAACGAGAGACAAAGAGAGCTGTGCATTGTGTTTGCTCAGAGTGGCTGGCATGCTTTCAACTAAATTTGCTGAACGGAAACATCACAGAATATGGACAATGCTATGCTATGCTATGGTGAGCATGTGTGTATGTATACCTGTTGACATTGGTTTGTTTTACCTCAGAACATCTGTTCACCCCTCAGTAGCACTAAGTTCGACATTCTACAACACACACAGCAAATAACTACACACGGTTATCTACATAAGACACATCATTCAAAACTAAAAGCTAGGCCTGTACCCGACTCAGAATTTTGCCATTGCATTATCATTTCCCTGCTGCAACTTTATGGAGGGCAGGAACTGTTGATCCAAACTTTGCATAAATGTGTAGAGCTCTGCAGCCAGTAGGGTTGTATTGATAAGCCTTTACAAGGTGACTGGTAGCTGCTGCTGTTGAGACAGAAAGGCAGTCATTAGATGTGAATAGCAGCGATGGCTCATCTGATGCTTCTCCTTTTGCTGTGGGCCGGTGAGTACTCAAATATTTTATCTGCATTGTAGTTTAAATATTTCTGCTGCTTACTTTAACCATACCATATGGTAATATTTTGGATAGGCCTAATGCATTTTGAAACAATGTAATTTTATGTCTAGCTAATCCATTACTGTTATTGCACTCACTCTCCTTTATCCTGGTGCTACCAATGTGTGCATGTATTGTATGTTGTCAAAGTTACTTCCTATGGTATGTTGCATCATACCTTAAAGGTACTCTGTCCACTAGGAGCGCAACTGAGCAATATCTTTAGTTTTAGGTTCCCATTTATTATGTTCTTGTCCATGCATGAAAATTAGCTTCACCATGTTTTTAGGCCTAAAGGATCCCCACAATATATTTTGATAATTACAACAGAATGTAAACAGGATTTATGTTTGTTTACGAGTAAACTCTACAGGACTCCTTTAAGGTGGATTTATGGTTTTTGTTTTCAGGGGCCACCACAGCCTGGGCCTAGCTGCAGACATACCAGAGATTCCTGAGCAAAGGCTCACTAATCTTTTCAGGAACACACTTTGAGCAAAGTTGTACCAAAGCAAACCTTTTGCTCACCAATCATCGCTCTCTGTTATTGTAAATTAAATTAAAAAATGGGTCATATTAGGAACAATTGACTTATGTGGTCTTATGATTTGATTTCATCACGTATGATACATCATTCTTCTGTCGCAGTGGAAATTCAACGTTTAACTATAAATCACAACCTATGCCTTAGGTCAGTGGTTCACAACGCCCACTAGGGGTTGCCAAACCTTTTGTTTTAGCTATTTTTAAAGTTTGGACTATTATTCAAACTATAAACTTTAAAAAAAAAAACTCACAGAGTAAGGGTACTATTACATATGTATGATTGTTAAAAAAAAAAAAAAAACTCAACATAATACAGATTCATTCATTCATTTATTCATTCATTATCCACGGGGGGGCTGGAACCGACCCCAGCTGACATTGGGCGAGAGGCAGGGTACACCCTGGACAGATCACCAGTCAATCACAGGGCCAACACATAGAGACAGACAACCATTCACACTCACATTCACACCTACAGCCAATTTAGAGTCACCAATTAACCTAACCTGCATGTCTTTGGACAGTGGAAGGAAACCAGAGAAGGAAACCAGAGAACCCGGAGTAAGCCGACGCTATCATGGGGAGAACATGCAAACTCCACACAGAAGGGCCACAAGCATTACACATACAGATAATTGTATTAACAGTTCCTAAAAATAAGAGGAAAACTCAACTCTGATCCAATATTCACAGGAAATAATCTGCGCAAAATTCATCAAAATGTCTCGTTTTATACAAACTTCCTGCAGTTATCGCGTTCACTATTTGGGTTAATTGTCCAGTTTATCAGTTGTTCTGTATTGTTATTGTTCTGCATTGAATATAATATGAAATATCCATAAAATGTTACTAAAGCTGGATATAAACTTGCTGTTTAACCACCCGTTTGCGTACACATCGTATCACATTAATTTAGTATGTACACAATGAATGGACAAAACGGAAGAAGGATGCATTAGGCAGTGTCATGCGTTTGCCTGTGCGTATAGTTAAAACAAGTATATCTCCAGATTTAGTAAGGGGTCTTCAGTTTACTCAATGATAGAAAAGGGGTCCCTTAAGGAAAAAGGTTGGGAACCACTGCATTAGGTGTCTGCAGAGGTGCTGTTAACTCCTTGCTTCAAGCATAAACTTTCCGAGAGTTGGACTGTTGTGTTTATCACTGATGAACTGATTTCTAAAAAGCTTTTTTCTGGTCAGTGACAGCCACTTCTCAGTCATGCACATTAACTATATTGCCTGGCCTCCTAATGGGGACTCTCCTTTATCTATTCTGAGAGCAGATAAGGTGTATTCTACGGAGTACAAACAGTCACCTTGGAGTACTTTCTCTTTCAGGTGTCACAGTGAGCACAGTGGTGGATCTGCAGAAGAGAATCATTGGAGGCCAACCATGTGAGCGTCAGTACCATGTCAAACTGAGAGTTGGTGCTGGTGGATCTTTCAAGTTGTGTGGTGGCTCTCTGATCAGTGACCGGTGGATTTTGACTGCAGCGCACTGTTTGAAGCCACTAATGCAGACTAATGTATGGTATATACTGTATATAAATGGTTTTTTTTGGTAATTCTAGAGGTAAAAGTAAGTAAGTAAAATAGATGGAAAAACAACTGAGTGATTGAATGTGTTTTATTGTGTGATATTCATATTTAACCTCTTCCTGCTTGTAGGACTATGTTTGCAGATTTGAGTGTGCATCCAGGACGTCCAGCACAAGAAGTGGAAATCACAGCACAACCTGTGATCTATACTGACAACAACAACAACAACAACAACAACAACAACAACAACAAGAAGAGGTCACATGATATCATGCTGCTGCAGCTACCTAGCCCCTCTGACATTCAGCCTGTAGCTCTTCCTGACTGTGAATATCGTCCTAAAATGTGAGTTATGATTTTTCCCACCTAGTTGTTAGTTTTGAAAGCTACTAAACTGACTGTCGCCCCCCCCCCAAAAGGTAATTTGGAGGCTATAAGCAGCAATTATGACACAATTATGATTTATTTTATTATTAGGCAGTGGTCTCTCTAGTTGCCGTATGACAGGAGCAGAGCAGGAAGTCACGTAACATAGTAATAAAAACGCGAGAGACCGGAGTTTGTGTCCCATAACATTTTAAATTCAGGACCTTTACTTGTAATGGAGTATTTTTAGACCATAGTATTTTTACTTTTACTTAAGGTTTTGAGTACTTCTTCCACCACTGAGTAATGCAGTTATCTGTATGTAACCAACATATTCATTAAGACCCATATTGACGTTTGTTGTTAGGCAGCGACCTCTAGTGGCCGTAGTAATTATGACAAAAACACCTGACTTTCACCTGGGAGCCCAGTGTTTGTGTCCCCTGTGAAACCAAAAGTCAACGTTGTTTAAGTTACGTTCACAAGTTAACTTGTAAATTAACTTTCGTACATAACTACGTCACGTTCAATGCCACTATGTAAAGTAGTTACATACGTAAGTACTCCTTTTAACCCAAACCATGATCTTTTTTTCTAACCTTAACCAAGTACTTTTGGTGCCTAAACATACTCGTCATAACCTCCTAAGATATCATAAACCATTGTATGAGAATATGTTGAATAATAACCACTTGTTCTTGTTGTTATTTTCCAGAGTTGAGATTGTAGGTCACGGTGCCACGACTGGAGGCTCTGATGATGAAAGAAGTGAGATTGTTTTTGATAATTTAACTAAGTTAATTATGTATTTGCATAAGTTATTTTTTTTATTCTGTTACTTGTACCATAGCCTGCAACAGTAGGAGAGAGTGGGGTAAGAGAAAATAAGACAGAAGTACAATGAAAACATCTATTATTCTTATTTCAGGATGTCTCCTGTCAATTGAAAGTATAAGAATGCATCTATGAAAAAGGACCTTGAAAATATGACTTCAGAAAAAAAAATGTGTGGCTCAACTTTCCCCAGGTTAGGGGTAAGATGATCCGAGTCTGAGAAATTGACCATATACTTTTACCACTTTAAAAAAGTAATTATAATAATAATAATACACGTTTACCTTTTACAAATAGTAAAATATTTATTTTCTTAAACCTAACTGTAATATATATTATTTCAATACTTGCCATTGGTGAGATTTAAAATATTTCTGTTAAATAAGGGTACTCATCGAAATTAAAAAGATAGCCAGCTTTGAAGAGCAAAAGAAAAAAGCCCAAAAATCATGACAAAATTATGTTAATGAAGTGTAAATCTGCTGGAGTCCAGTCATGTATAATGAAACAAAAATAAGTGTTTGGCTGAAAAATAACAAGGAGAGATGGTGTTCCTTTCTTAGACCAATCTGGACCTAAAATAATTTAGTCTATCTAAGATTCTATATTTAACTACAAAAGATCATTGCTGCTTTTCTACACTGTGTAACATAAACCAAACCTCTTGTGTAATACTACATTAAAATACCATGTTATGCTTCTGAGACTTAACTTCAGTGCCTTATGGTAGGGTAGGTTGAATCACTGGCTCAACTTACATGCATGTGGCTCACTTTGCCCCATAGCCACCATTTTGGAAAAAAAAAATGCAGTTCAGTAATTCAGGCCAATCTTTAGCTAAATAATTAATATGGTTTTATATGTTGGCAAATCACCAGCATATATCATACACAATTTTGGACCTGGATAAATTTGCCTTGACATAACAGTCATAATATATTTTTTGTGTAAACTATTACTGAAAATAATCCCATCACAGCCTGATAGGAATGATAGGTGCTTATTGAATTTATAGTCACATGATAACAAATGTGCACAGTTGCCTAGAAAAAGGGGGTGTGTCAACTTTCCCGCTGGCTCATCTTACCCCACTCTCCCCTACAGTACTTGCACAGCAAAGCAAATTCTCTTTTGTACTCAAATTGTATTATTCTTTACTGATCAAGAAATATGCATTTTGGTTGTGAAAATATTTTATTTTGTTTACTAAATATTGACATTTTGTTTATTAAAAACTATTCAAACAAGTTCAGATATTCAGAATGTTTTTTTGTTTCTTTTAGAACCTGGTGAATCATCTACTCTCCACTGTGCAGACATCGACGTCGTCAACTGTGAAGACCTCGAAAATACTTTGCAGAAACATTCCCAGAAGGCCTACCAAGTCAAGATGTATCAACACTGGTTCTGTGGCCAAACACCTAAAGTGGATATATGTTATGTGGGTTGGCGTGGCCTCTTCTGTCATTACAGTTTTGACCATTTCAAGATACAAGCATTTCAATAAGGGTAAGCTTGTATTATAAACAAAATATATTCCTCTCTCACAGGGAGATTCTGGTGGAGGAGTGGTGTACAAAGACAAGATTTACGGCGTCATTTCTTTTCTTGGTGATCCTTTCCATGTATGTAGAAAAGCAGCTGCATTCATGGACCTCTGCAATCCAGAATACTCTACATGGATCAATGAAACAATCACTGAGAAAAAACTGTAAAGACTCAAGCTCAATGAGAAATGGTTTTCTTTTTAATCACAGAAAATGTTGTCATATGACTTGGAAACAATGTTTCTAATGATCTGTTTAATATTTGAGTACAAAAGTTAAACTTTCCATCCTAAGACCAGATAATCAATCAGTTATCTGTCACTATACTGCTGTATACTACTAATACTAATACTAATACTAATATTCTACTACAATAAGTGATGCAAGGCCCTAGCCAGGATTTAAACAATACAGCCAGTGTTTCACCTATTTGGCATACCCAAATGAAAAAGCTTATAACAGAAGAACTGTAAAGCCAAAATGCATGTATTCTTAAGTATACATGTATTCACGTTTACTTCCTCTGAAAGGTAACATCCTCTAGTTTCTGAAAATGTGCTCATTGAGCATGTGGATAAAACACAACCTAAACTACATCAGATAAACCATGGCTCAAAACAGTTTGTTTTTTTGTCCTTGTCTATAATAGTTCATATTTGAATAACAATAATAATAACAGTAATACAACACCACACATACATTCTACATCTTAATAACTACACATGTATAAAATTAACCATATGGGACCTCCGGAGTTTTTAGTTTGAGGAGTCACTGGTGGCCGAATTGCTATTACTCATTTCTGTGACACTAAAAAACATACTGAAGCATTTTGCTAATACATTTTACCATCATTACAATATGTTTTTTATCGTCATGTTACTCATAAAAGACATTAATTTGCTGTGTTGCGCTGCAGGAGTCACTTTTCACCCTGATACCTGATAACTATAGCCCTTTGGAAAGGAAGAAATGAGTAGCTACAATCGTGGTGATTGATGAGTGCTTGTTGTATTCACAGGGCTCTCCTGCAGTGAAAACTAAACACAGAAATCTGGGGATACTTTCATTTTCTAGGCAGCAAGCTAAAAAAAAAAAAACAAGCATACCCAACAGCACTGTTGCAGGAAGTAGAAAATATACATTTCTGTACAAAAAACTCAGTAGGCCCAATTTTCACAACTTGGATACATTTTTATGAAAAAGCCTTTTGATTCTTTTTAATCTGCAGACCCTCACAGACTAAAGGAGTATAATTATTGTATGAATGGACACATATTCAGACTTTATGGGTGCTTCAAAGGTAGCAAGTTGCCTCTTTTCATTTGTCTCTTGAAGCTTTGGTGCTTCCGTAAAAAAAAAGGAACAATTGAATTACGGAGAATATAACTGATCTAACCATGTTTAGCATGTCCATATTTACAAAAGTTTAAACGTATATTTTAGCTTTCAGCTTAGAATTACCATAACCTTTAATATTCTTCTATAACTTTTATTTTCAGCTGAAGTGATTAAAAACTACAGTGTGTCCAGCTTTGTATATGGATGTGACTATGAAATAAAATGCCAAGAGGAAACTAAACTAAACTACTTAAATAATAAATAACTTAAACTAACGTGACATAGATACCTAATTGAACCCCTTAATTCAACGTATACTAATGAACAGGTTTGTATTACCAAAACGTATGCAAAAACTAAAAACTATTGTCATTGGGTATGAATCAATTTACTATAAGTCTAAAATGATGACTAACAGAATGGCTAGCCTCGAGTATTATGCTGATTAAATGATTAGGAGAAAGTAAAGTTGATAAAAGTTATTAGACCTTTTTCACAGCTGTCAAACACATTTTAACACGCTTTAACTGACAGTCATTTCTGCATGGTTTTGCAATAACAAAGTCCTCATTAAGGTTTGATCCACCTGTGCTGTTCCTACTAGAACAAATGTCTGCTGTTAAAAAGGCCTGTGGATCTGATGGGATAAATAAAGAAACAAGTGCTCTGCTCGCATGGGATTGATGTTAGAGTGGTTAGTAGTCATTTTGTTTTTCTGTCACTTGCAGGTTTTATGGTGATCGTAGTGATAACATCATGCAGTTAGTTGTAAAAGCCATGTTGTAAACATGAATCTGTTGTACCCTATGCTTTCTCCAGAGCATGCACTTTATTTTATTTTTAATTATTCAGCCTGACTGCACATTTTAAGGGAACACAAGTGAAGAGTGTCCCTATTGATCCTAATCTGAGCCGTCACATCCACCTTCTCTGTAATCATCTAATGAAGGATAATCTGGTTTGAAAAGGCTGCAGACCAGAAGCCTTTTTACTGGCTTCTGTTTGACAAACGGCTAAGCCTCTGCAGAGGCTTTAGGGTGGAAAGAAAGATAATTTAATGCAGAGACATGCTTCTCAGATGCACACAAAGCTCTTCACACACAGTTTGCAGTTTGTGCACAAACAGACTGTATGTCTGCAGACTACATGTGGTCAGTTTTACTTACTGTAAATTATACTGCTGTATAATGCAACTTCAACTCTTATCTATTATGTATTCATTAAGGAACACTCATAAGCAAAGAGACACCTTTCAGTGTTTTCGTCATTTACTGTTTGCAAAGTATCATGATAGAACAAAATAATTAACAAGATGAGAGCGTTTTCCATTTTATAGTGTCTAAATTTAGTGGTCCTGGTACTATGTGATTCCATTTGCGCTATACAGGATTATTTATTTCCTTACCAACACACACTGACACACCCATGGACACACACACTTAAAATAAAGAACGATGTTTCCCACTTGGCGGGGAGATAAGAATAACCTCTCCCCCATTATACCACACCATTAATCAGTTAGCCACTGTTTATCAGCGAGAACAAATAAATCAGATTGATATCACTGTCCTGATGTCTTGCCCTCTAAGCAAAGTAAGACAAATGATGCTTGCAGCAGATGGTAGAAATGCAGTCAGATATATCAGTGTTACCTCAGACAGACCCTCCACACTGAGCTCCTTTATTTCACTGGATCATGTAGAGCAGTGGTTCCCAACCTGGGGGTCCCGACCCCCTCTGGGGGTCACCAAAGCTCCACAGGGGGTCACGAGACCTTCTTGATTTCAAGGGGTGTAAGACAACTTTTTAAAATATATGGCCCATAGCTCAGCATTTCATTCATTTCTGTGAAGAAAACAAAATGAAATTGTTATTTTTAAAGTTTGGATTATTATTCAACATATAAACTCGCAGGATAAGGGCACTATTAAGTTAACAAAAAAAACATAATACAGAGAATTGTATTAAAAGTTCAGAAGAAAAGTAATCTCGGATGTAATATTCACAGGAAATAATCTGCTCAAAATTCATCCAAATGTCTCGTTTTACACAAACTTCCTGCAGTTGTTGCGTTCACTGTTTGGGTTAATTGTTTCAATGGTTCTCTGCTGTTATTGTTATGCATTGAATATAATATGAACTATCCATAAAACATGTCACTATAGTCAGTTTTCCTTCAGGGAAAAAGTTGGGAACCACTGAGTTATCTCGTTATCACGAGAAAACAAAAGCTTGTGTTCTCGAGATAACGAGATAATTAACTTATGATTAGAGAAAACGGTATTTAAAAAAATGTTTGGATCCATGGCCGTTTAGGGCTTCGGTACTATTGTCACATTTTTTTATATTCAGCATTTTCATACATTAATACAAATTATCCAATGAGATCAATTTGAATGGACGAAGTCGACACACGAACAATATCTGAAGAACGTCATCTGCATGAAAACCTCATAATCATGTTTTTAATTGCAGCACTTTTCTCCCTCTCTGAAGTCATATGTATAATTCACAAAAGTGTCAGGCCGTTACACGGACTTCACTGAGAGACGAGGTTTCATTTTCATGCAGTTCAGAGTTAAACCAGATCGTCTGTGGTTGCCAAGCAATGGGCACGGACGTGTTTATTCCACCAAACATAAATAAGCGTTTGGCAGATGGCTGCCACAGCGTCTTATAATTTTCACAATCTGAATCTGCTGGGTAAATACATTCTGTTTTGTTAAACAGACCGCCCTGTTTCTAACTGAGGCTGGAGTTGTGTTTGGATTAGCACCCCGCTGATTAGAGAACTTTTCACCCAGTGGTTCGGTGGTTTTGAAACGTGGAAAATGTTGGGAGGGAGAAGTTGAGAGACACTCTGTTCTGCCACAACATCTCCAGTGATCTGGCAGCAGATCTAAATGAATGAATGCGAGCTTTGAGTTAGGAGTCATCGGCCCACATGCTCCGCAGTATCTGCAGCCGCGCTGATTCATCCGCGTCACGTTGGCGATTGTATAAACATTTGTGAGACGGATTCAGTAATGGTGCTTATTCCAGCTACTCCGAGTCTAACCGGGTGGATTCTTGTAATTCCTCTGAACTTTATTCAGTTCTCTCAGAATGGATGAAAGGAGTTGCGGCTGCCAGTTCACCGAGCGGCCCCCTCGGAGGCTTAGGAAGGGAAGACGAGACGAGAGCTCCCGCTAAGCTGCTCGGAGACCGCCACGTTATTGACAGTCAATGCAGCAGCAGACTTATCTTTGCTCGCAATGAGGGGAGTCATTGTGAACTTTCAATCTGTGCCTTACATGCCCATAAGAATTGACGTAATAGACTTTAGAAATAAATCGATTACAGACAAGAGGAAGGGAAGTAACCTTTGCTACACAGGCTGTGAGGTCACTGCAGGAATCTGCAGAACGGCTCCATCTCCGACAAAATATGTTGATACACTAACTTGCATGTTGGAGGAAACATAATTCCTGCCTGGATTAACTTCACTGGCAGTTTAAAGTTCAGGGAGACTGAAGTTTGTGTCCTGCATCCTTTTGTGTTTTTAGGATTAAGCTAATAACACGTGGTTCTGGGAAAAGTTTGTGGTTTAGGCTAAATACTGAAAATGTAAATGTATTCACACATTCATGCAGAAGTC
>JAOVVB010022475.1:0-16050 GCA_028570985.1 Heterobranchus longifilis | reverse complement strand
GCTCTCTCTGTGCCTCCGGCTGTGAGAGAAAAAAACAGTAGACTCCTAATTTAAACATAATGTGAACAGAGTAAAAAAAAAGCAGACATGTGCCTTAAACAAAAATTGAAGTATGAAACAGATATGAGAACAGTATAAGAAAACAAAACTGTAAATGAAACAGAACAGAACAGATGCAAGACACCAAACACAAAGGAGAACTTAAATTATTTCCATAATCAGAACAAAACACAAACCTCTGTGAAATTAAACTGAAACAGTGAACCCTGAAACCATGAGAAACAATGTCAAAATAAAAGACCTGAACAGAATACCAAAAATGCATGAAATACAATGGGCGTGCAGCACCCTCCAGGAGACAGCCCGGCAAAGAACTCCACAGTGAATTTAAAACTGTGTACATTTGTGAATGCTGAAATATTGGAGTGCTGGTTATATAGTAATATAAATATTATTTTGTACTGTCTTGATATTCAAACCTTGCAATCGCAGTGTTTTATTTTCATATCTTAAATTAATGTGCTAGTCTGGATATTATAATGCTATTTCAATATGAAAATATGAAAAGTGTGTGTGTGTGTGTATGTGTGTGTGTGTGTTTCCCTGTCATCTCCTGAACTGACTGATATTTTCAAGCAAACCTATGAATAATGAGTGGTCACATGCTTATCTTTTCCAATCTCACAGAGGCTGTCTATTACTTTGAGTGTTTTGTCTTCTATGGATGTGTTAAAGACAGGTAGTTGACTGGGGAATAACACAGTAAAGTGCTACCTGTCAGTGTGTGAGTAATTGACATTTAGAGCATACCATAAGATTGAGTCTTATCTATCACTATCACATACAGTATTGCATCTGCACACAAAATATATGGCTTTTATATCATAAGAGATAAGAAATAATGATGTACATTTGGGTTTGTAATAACAGAGGCCATAGGAAACAGATAATTGAGTGTTATGGGAATGTCTGTTTTAGTTGAGGCTATTCAATCTTTTATAAATGAAACTGGTCTATTCTATCTTTCTAAATTATATTTCATAAGAGACATTGCACATATATTAGCCTATGGATGAAAAATCTAATAAAGTAACTAGACACCTTGCTATAGCTGCTGTTCAGATTATGGACTGATGGAAATGACAACAAATGATTAACAAAAGATATAGTAAAGATCACTTTACTATAATATATGTAGTAAAGTAAAAGCATGTAAATGATTTTATACATGGTGTGACTGGATACTGTACCTAATTTTTTGGACTGTCTTGTAGAAGCAACCAAAGCAGAGTTCAATAAAAAGTGCAAACAATAGTGGAGATAAGGAACATCCTTGTCAATACCTCTTTGTAGTTAAAATGGTTTTGAGCATCCATGGATTGTCACCCATTTGGAGAAGTGTTGCTTTATACAAATTAAAAACGTTAAATTGTTTTATATTTTCTAAGAAGTGTGATGAAAGCAGTTTGATTTATCTGTGAGGAGATTACAGCTCCAGTCTAATTGATAGAACTTTGCTTATGATCAAAGTTGATTAACAATAAGGAGAAGTAGTTGGAACTTTCAATAGAGTTTTATCTGGTTTTAAAATAAGTGTCATGACGGCAGCATTCATATAATCTTAAAAATATATATTTATTTTTTTCCCTGCAGTGCGTTTTTGGAATATTTTTGAAATTACATAAGAGTAGTGGGTCGTTTATTCAGAGAAAAGTGGAGTGTCTGTACATTCTGAATGACTTTAGTCGTAGGAAGAGAGGCATAATTCAGAAATGCTTGTCCCTCTAATGGTGAGTTTCCTTTGTCTGGAATGTATAGGTTAGAATTTAAGGTTTAAATTTTTTTTCTAAATAGTCTTCTAGGATAAATCTAAGATTGATAGTTATTTTGTACCCTGTTTTAATCTTTGTGGTTTTGTTTCCAAATTAAACAAACAAACAAAAAAGTTTTATATATTTGTGTCTGCGTGCATGTGTGTGCAGTATTTGGCTTACAGTACATTTGTTCTAAACAGTTTTAGTAGCACCATATTTTTCCCCCTAAAAGTAACTGACCATATGTATCAATTTTGTTTGTATCCTTTTTGTGAGAGAGAAGAAGATTTATGAAGAAAATTTTGAAAAGTTGGATCAAAGTAGTATCTCTGATCAAAGAATCGCTTGCTCTCTTCATGTTATGGGATTAGTGGTGGATTCTTGAACTGTGACCAAGACTGAGTAGCCATTTTTGTGAACAAGATCCAGTGAAATTGCACAGCCTGTATCACCATGTCAAACCAATTCTTCTTCTTTTTTTTTCTTACGATTATTTTTAAGTTATGCAGTAAATAAAATGTACAGTACTAGTTTTGCATGTCTCCATTAGTTTTCTTAAGAAAAAAGCATGCTGTTTTGCCAATTGTACAATATGTACAGTAACAGCTAGGTTTCAGTTTGGAGCCTATGATCAGAATAGCATTTAGGGTATAGGTTCATGTTAATGTTTAAAGTTCTGATTAGACTAGAGTCAGCACATTTATTACATTATTATAAATTTTGGGTTTTCAATCAGATTTAGGTTTTATCCTCTACAGCCAGAGTAATGGGTAAAGTCTATACTCAAATTTGGAATAATGGAACCATAGCAGAATATAATTAGCTTCAATTTTAGAGCAATAGCTTATGTTGGGGAAATTGTTATTGTTGGATTTATACTCTTGTAAATCCTGAGAAAAGATTGTTAGGATTAGGAAGGATTAAGGAAAAGAGTAATGATTAGGTTTAGGCTCAGGGGTTGGAGTCATTGTTACATATCAAGAGAGAAGAGATAGATGGCTAGGTCTGTGAGAGAGTGTATATACAGTACTGTACTGGATATATGCATTGGAGGTTGGCTCTAGGATCTAGCAAAGAGAGAGGAATAATTTAGATTGTGTGTGTGTGTGTGTGTGTGTGTGTGTGTGTGTGTGTGTGTGTGTGAGTGTAAGATCAGCTGTCTCTAATAAGGGTCTTTTAATAAAGACATTAGCATGTGTCTGAAACCGGTGCTGTCAAACCCAAATTATCTATCCTATTTCTCGCTCCTTTTTCAACTATCTGTTTCAATGCCTTTCTGTCGCTCCAGCTCTCTCTTTCCCTCCACTCCACCTTCCTCTCCACATGTCACTCCATTTCAGAGTGCAAATAATTTTATTGAGATAAAGTGTGCACCTCTTGTATGAAAGCTGACCCCAGACTCTGCTAATCTACTGGAATGCCCCAGTATAAACTAAAACTCACACACATTACAAACACACATCACAAATATATACACCACACACTTCCTTTTCCTCCCTCTCTTTCTCTCTCTCTCTCTTTTTTTTTTTGTTGCATTGCTCAATATTCTTTTAATGTAATAACGCATAAGAATCTTTTCTTCACGTCTTCCTGGGGTAGAATAAGCCAGCATTCACACTTCCAGTCTGGTGGCTGTCATTTGATAAGAGAGATGCAGGTACAATTTAGAAACTGATTATGACTAAGTTGGGTAAAAAAGAGGTAAAATAATGATAACAAATTCTTTGCCTACGGCTCCAGAGTATAAACAATTACCCTTATTTATCATGCTGGATACAAATGGATTTATCCGTAAATCGTTCTTAGGAGCATTTACACAATTTGTTATTCATGAAAATCCCATAAGTTTGGAAAAATGCTTGCTCCTGGGTATGTATAAATATATTTATAAGAGGACTAACTAATATAAACCTTGATTGTTTACCTAAACATTATGCAAATTGATGAGTTACTGCACATTTAACGATGGATTACATTTAAGTTTGAATCGCTTATTTATTTCAATTACATGAAATGTTTGTGAATTACAGTTGATTCATACTGTATTTATGGTGCTAATTAAAAAAATACATACATATGCAAAAGATAAAAAAAAAAATAAGAAGCCAACATAAATCAGTGAATTAAGCCAAATAGGACTAGCCACTGGTATGTAAGGAGGATGCACTACATTTGCTCAGATGGTGTGTAAGTTGGTTCCATCATTTTCCCGCACCAAGTGATTTGGTATGTCTCAAGCTCCAGTGTGTCATACACGTCTTAGCCTGCTGTGCGCCATTAGTGGCTTCTTCCTTCCTTCTTCCTGACACACATGTGCTATTCCAACATGCCACTGGGGAGGGCTTATTGATGTACAAGGGATTTCTGCCTGAGAGTTGCAGAGACACTTTGCTTTGACAGAAAATAGCAGTTTACCTGTGTGACGTGTTTGAGAAACAGAATCATCTGGGTACAGTTTTTTTTAAAAATACTGTTTTCATGTCAAACCACTTTTTTGTCATCTTAAGTAATTTCCATCTAATTCATCTGTCTAATTTGGCCCCATATTTTACAGTAGCTCTGCTTGCTTTGTCTTTCAAGGAGTATTATGGATACTGCCATGTGCAAATAAGCTGTGCTGTACATGCACATGCACCTACTCTGCAGGTTATACATGCATTTATTCACCAGCTTATCACCAGCAAGTTCACTATGGTTTATGCACACGATTATACACAATTTTACACAACTTTATAAGTATTGCATCATGAAGCCTAATGCATCTCTCACTCTTTTTTCATTGTCCCTTACAGCTCCTTTTAATATTCATTCAATATTGTGAGATGACCTGGACATTGAATCTGATTATTTTTTCATTATAATATGGAGTTCAATCAGATCCCCCCTTTTCCCTGCTGTCACACACCATGTGGCTGGAATGAGGAGTCAAGTTAATTGAGGTTAAGGATAGTGATCTTTAATGGTTGTCCATTAAAAGGCAATTAATAGGCCTACGTTTGCTTGATAGCTTATCTCTGTTCCTTCATCTTCCTTGGTCTCCCATTCATAAGGAATTGCACACACTTTTCTTACACACACACACACACACACACACACACACACACACACACACACACACACACACACACACACACACACACACACACAGCAGGTTTAATTCTGAAGAGAACTTACTCCACAAATGCCTCAACTCTCACTGTATGGAGCATCACCTTTCAGCATGACAAGGACGTGAATCTGCAGGTCTTTAGTTTTACTTGAAAAAAGCAGGAATGTTGTTGAATAGTTGAGTCACAAACATCAAGCTATATTTTTACTTCAAAGAATTTTATAGCTGGTATTAACCATAAAGAGTTTTTTTTTTAATGCCTGGAAAAATACTGTAAATACCCACCTTCCTTAACCTTGTTTCTTTTTTATTTATTCATTTCAATTAAACACAAAGGCATCAATACAATGATTTGTCAAAGAATCTCTGCTGTTCTTTAATTCCAATTGCATTTAACTTAATATGCAAAGCATAGGACAATATATATATATGTAGCAAAGCAAAATGCCCATCCAGTAGTCATTTAATGTTTAACAATTTAATTCATTTTAAATACAGCAGCTTAGTGGTTAGCACTGTTGCCTTGCACCTCTAGGGTCTGGGTTTGATTCCTATCTCAGGTCTGTGTGCCTGAAGCACCCCACTCAGAGTGTACCCCATCTTGTGGTCTCCTGGGATAGGTTCCAGGCCCCCTGTGACCCTGTATAGGGGAGGCTGTGGTACTTCTTTTATATCTTGAGTGACAAATGTCTCGTCCAATCAGTGATAAGAATTTCATTTAGATCATTCTGTTTAATGACTGATTAATTGAGTTCTGTTTAATTGACTTGTAACTAATACTGTAACTTATTTTAATTAATAGTGATGTAATAGCACAGGTGCATCACAGCTGGAATGAGACTACAAGCAAACTAAATCGACTCACTACAGCACGTAAAGATCCATCCTCATCAAATGATGGTTCCTTAAAGATGACAAGTAAAATTATGCCATAGACAGAAACATGTAATTTGTATTTTATCAATTTGCACAACTCAGCCCTGGCCGCTGCTGTTTACCTGCCTCATGCCCAGTGTTCCTGGGAAACGCTCTGTATCTATGATGACCTTGAACAGAATAAAGTGATCAAGAGATAGCATTATATAAATTGGGACAATTCTAAGGCAAAATTTAAAAGGCTGAATCAGCAAAAAATACAAGCGTTGGTACACAGAATAACAATTACTGTAACAAAGGTCAAAAGCCTCTGTGATGTGTAGGAGTTTGCACTGTGTCCATAGACATTAGAAATGGTCGCCCTGCTCTCATTTTTTAAAATATATAAAGCTGTTAAGCTTATATTTGCATTATATTTACTGACAAAATGTATTTTAAGACACCAGACTGTTTTTTTATGTTTGTGTATTCTGATTTTGTTTCTTTACTCACTGCTCCACAAAACAAGGTTTAGTGTCAAACATTGCTAAGCAACGAACACTTTCTTGACTCCCAAAGTGGATTGAGAGGCTGTTTGCTCATGAATTTGTAGACTCAATTGAAGGCAACCTTTCATTTTGAGTAACTCATTACTCCTAATGCTGAATCAAAAATTATCAAATGTATGGTTTCCACATCACTGCCTGTAGTTCAGTTATTTCGCACTGAATTAATGGAATATTGACATTTTATGATTTAAGTTTTTCCAATGCAGAGTGAGTCCAAGTGGGGTTGTGCCAGGTTATCCCACAATACAACAAGACAAAACAAAACAAAAAAACAAACAAACAACAAAACAAACAACTACAACATAAAAACAAGCATGCCATACTTTTCCTGACTGTATTTATAGGGTGTGTGAAAAGAGAAATGTTAGTCGTCTGATGATTATGATCTCTGGTGGACAGGAGGCATACTGCATAATACTGGAGTTATACACTCAGTTACTCATCATATATTCAGGGTCGCGGGGACCTGGAGCCTATCCCAGGAGACTTAGGGCACAATGCAGGGTAGACCCTGGACAGGGTGCCACACATACACACACTCACACACTCATTCACACACTACGGGCAATTTGGGAACATAAATTAACACTTACCTACATGTCTTTGGAATGTGGGAGGAAACTGGAGTACCTGGAGGAAACCCAGAAAACACGACGAGAACATACAAACTCCTTGCACACAGAGACCGGAATCAAGCCTGGCCAGGAATCAAACCCGGACCCTGGAGGTGCAAGGCGACAGTGCTAACCACTACACCACTGTGCCGCCTGGAGTTATACAGTCAAACAAAAACAACTAACAATTGTTCATTCATTAAGTCATATTCAGTAACTGATGTATTCTCATGGGTTCATGAAGCATAGAGCAGAAAAACAGGAAAATAACCCTGAAATAGGTTATTTTATCTATTCACTTTCTTCGACTGATTCTTAATTTGATGTGTAACAAACTTTTCTTCAGCTTCAGAAATCCAATTGGCGATTTGTTTGGCTGATTTATTTTTCTTTAATTATCCATCATTTTACAATAATAAGATAATACTGACATAATAAATACACTGATATGAATACAATTACAATACAGCAATATACAGTTGTAGACAAGAAAAGCCCTAGGCTGCTACTTTCGGGTCCCCTTATTAAATTTAATATAATAATTTTATAAATATCTCTATACTGTATACTTTATATATACTTTGTGTTTAAAGACTTCATACAGGTTGTCTCCTACTTATGAACAAGTTCTGTTCTAGAAGCACGTTTGTAAGTCAGATTTGTTCTTAAGTCAGACAAAGTGAGTCTTATAAGCCGTTGACACAAATATACAATATAAAGCATACCAAGTCACTTGACTAAATATGTCCTCTTTCCCAACACTGTCACCATGAGGCCAAAAACCCTAAACGCATCTAAAAGAATAAATCTCCACAGTGAAATGTTGTCTCTGCACCTTTAAATTGCGAGGGAATCCCGGACACCATTCAAATTTCCTAATAGATATTTCATAATAAATAATGTAAACTCATAAAAACAATTAATCGAAAATATAAAGTAAAAATAAAACAAAATAACCTGCACTTTACCTTTGAAAAGAATCTGACTGTGTGTAAAGGAGAGGACAAGGAGGAGGGGAGTTATTGTGTAGGACGACTTTCACTCACACACACACACACACACACACACACACACACACACACACCCATGCACAAACACACATATGCATGTACTGTATGCACACATATGCAAGGATGTTGACAAACTAGGTTACTCACAATTTAAGGTTTTATTGGTATGTGAAATATAAAAAGTGTTGTCCCTGTGCCTTTAAATCACTAGGGGAATTACGGATGCCATGATTTCTTTCAACCATTTTCCACTGTATTGGACTGTAAACTCTGTTTTGTTGAGGATTTTCCAAAATTAAGATTATTCACCATTAGGACAACTTTCCAGGACAGCCATTTTCTATCATCGCGTTTCCGGTCCAATTCATTGAAACCACAGACTCATTTCTCCCAGCCACCACACGCACATACAAACAATATACCGGGTTTTTTATACATTCTATACATTTTAATACATTTTACACATTCACTTAGACACTGAGAATACTGTATATAATTGTAAATATTGGTATATTGGTAATATTGGTATAGTTCTGTGATTTGTTCCCATCTATGAATGTTCGTAGAACCATGGTCCATTCATATCGGCGGAAATTCATAACTCGATTGTTTGTAAGTCAGGGACTACCTGTATTGTCTATCTCAGTTAAGGCACATGCTATAAAAAAACAAAACAAAACTCTATTTACAGTATTAAATATGAACCAATTTCTTTAGATTTAACAAATAATAAATTTATAAATAGATTAATAATAATAATAATAATAATAATAATAATAAAAAAAAACATTAATACTGAGTGCAATTTTTTCCCCCATTCAGCAAAAGAAAGAGGATTCATCTTCACGATCTGTACATGTTCTGCTTCTCTGACTATGTGAAAACACACTCTTACAAATATTTTCTTTCCCACTGAATACATTATTCACTTGGTTACCAAAACAGAAACATTCACATTTAGCTTCCACATACACACCTTATACACTTTGCATAAAGTGTAAAAAATGATGAAGACTGTAAATATATAGCAGCAGGGAATGTTAGATCGTTCATTTTGATAACTCATGACATAGATCACTTACCATGCTCTAAAAGGAATATATACTGTAGTAACAATATCACTCTACAGGGTTCTCTCTCTTTCTCTCTCCAAATAAATGTTTCATTTTTCATCTCGCTGGGAGCTCATTTTTTATTGAAAGAGTCAGTGTCATCTGCCAAGATGTTTGACATTATACATTATCATTTATATATGACGGCCAATCTACACACAAGACATATTTTACAAAATAATAGTGCCGAAGGTAGCAATCTGGAACAACATTTGTACGTGTGTGTGTGTGTGTGTGTGTGTGTACATGCATGTGAAGGACAGATGCTGAGCTTGGCAATAAAAATATACTGAATAGAAATACTACTCAAATTCTGAACATGCTATACCATCATGTGATAAAATTAATAGTTCATTTATTTATTATAAATAGATAGTGTATGTTAACAGCTTTTTTTCAGCAAGTTGGTATTGTTAGGTAATGAAATTCCTAGATTTAGCTTATTTTCGACTTTTGTGCTTTTATTTACTAGTAACAACTATGGACTAAACACATTGAATTCTCCGGGAACATGGATCCTCTTTTTATTTCTCTGGCTCTCTTTCTCTCTGGCTCTTTTAAACCCTCTTCTCCACCTGCATTCATTGATTTTCTTATACCAAAATTACTATAATCAGGCATCAGCCTCACTGACTCTGGGAATTATGGGCCGACAGAGATTTGTAACACTTATGGTGTATTACTATCATATTGAGCATGTGGGTGTGTATGTGATTGCTCCATAAAGTACTTTCTAAGAAAATGCAAAATGCATGATATTGAAGATACTAAGCTACAGCACATTCACTTTATTTATAACACATTCACTTTGTTGCATATATATCCTTAGCTCAGATAAGACGTCTCTGACATTATGCAACAGTGTGATCTCTATGATTAGAGTCTCTAATAAACATTGTTTAAACCTTTCTTTAAGTGCAGGATATCTAATGGCATACATAATTTAAAGTTTTGAAATACATGTTTGGTTTGTTTATCAGTTTTGCATTAAAGCTATGACCAACATAGCTCACAAATATTTATTTTCTCCACCACTTATCCTGTGTAGGGTCATGGGACCTTGAGACTACCCCAGGGGACTTTGGGCACACCCTGGACTGGTCCATTGCAGGGCACCCGGACACACTGCTGATAGTTTGGAAATGCCAATTAACCTACTGTATTCTATACTGTAATTTATTAGGTTTACATTAAAATACATTGGGCAGTGTCTCTCTTTAACTATTTCTTTTTCTTTTTCTAACCCAAGTGTATTGCTTTGCCTTTATATAATAGAGAAAGTAAAATAAGTCTTAATTTTTTCAGGCAGTTTTATCAGTGTATATATAAAAAACTTATATATAAGTTCTAATATAAATTCTTATGCATGGTAAGTGTAAGTGTTCTTAAGCAAATGACCCTGGTGCGATTTCATGCAATCTTTTTGAAGGTGGAGGTGAGAAAAACCTACAGAGCAATAGCAAAGACTTTAAACAGCCCCATCTGTACTGATTCAAGGAATGGAAACTAATCATCAATGAACTGCTACAGAGAAAACAAAATTTTATTTTTGAATGCAACAAACTCTTTTTTTAAACTCCGAAAAAAAGACGCCGGGTTGAAGGTTACTTTCAAATACAATACTTAATGTCTATTTGAGTCCTGCTTGTATTTATAAAAACAAGTCGAACTTAAACTATCCACCTTCAGAAAAACAAAAATGCCGTTGCCATCCTCCTTTAATCGTGTGTACTAGAACGAGCTGTCAGCTGTCAACCAAAAAAATGGACCTCGAAAAAAGATTTATATATTTATTATCATTATTATCGATGAGTACATCATATTAATATGAGACAATTTAAACTTTAAAGAAATCTTTTATATTAAATAGGCTAGCAATCTTAAAAAAATAAATAATAATCTTGGTACCAATAATACGGAAAAAAGTGATGTTAGTGCTGGTGACTTCGCAGAGTGTTCCGAATAGTGGGGTTTTGTCGCGGGAAGTTCCCTTCACTTTCATTCACTGCACAAGGAGCAGGAAGCACCCTGTGAAGTATACTTCGGGAAGAGAACGCAGCTCGGGGCCCAAAAAGCTCAATAAATCACGTGCTGGCGAATGTCACACATCGGCGGTTGTGATGCATATTTTGAGCAACAAAAAATTAAACGCGTTTTATTTTATTGTTACAAGATTACCATAACTTTCAAATTTAGAATTACGTTTAGATGAGATAATGAACTAAAATAAAATACATTTTAATAAAATTCTCATTATTTATTTTTCAAAGCCACACGGAGCCGTAGCAGAGAGATGAAAGAACCATCCGGAGCCGCATGTTGCCGACCCCTGCTAAAGGTGTTCATTAGATGATTATAAACTGTATTGATGCATTAAGCTGTTTTTGTCTCAAATTGTGTGAATTTGAAGTGTGATTCGTAGTACGAATCAGGTACAGGCTATGCCATCAGGATTACCTCCAGTGCTCCTTTATTCAGATTATGAAGCAGACAATAAAAACATACAATTCAAAGTCCTATAGGGCTGGACAAAATTGCAGTTTATTAAAAGCACGCTTCATAATCCCTGTAGCTAATTTCCAAATGCTGCTGGTGTGCAGTGGACATAGTCTGACAACAGTAAAACCAGACATAACATTCTGCAGGGACAAATAATCACAGAACATAATTCAGCTATCTGTTCTTACCAGTAAGACCAGATTGAATTGTCCAATACATTCAGCCAGAATGGTGGAAAAAACAATGAGGCAGATAGAACAAAGCGAGCTAAATGCATTTTGATAGTCTGACAATATTTCACGTTAGGCAAAGCCAATTCTACAGTCAAATGCACATTGTTTGATTGGTTGAGGCTATGCTTGGAAGTTTTCTTTTTTTTTTCTTTTTGGAATGTTCCAACTTTGAAATCACTTTCCAAATGAATTTAACTTATTTCAGTTATTGATGTTGTCCTTTAAAGCTACCAACAATGTAGGTAAAGACCTTCAACTGTGACATAGTGGTTTCTGGAAAGAATGCATTTGGTGCCACATACTGCGCATCACGCACCTATTCGTATTTATCTAGTGGTCAGCCTTCAGCAGTGCATAACAGCTGACAAAGGCAGTTTATTTTTATTTAAATATATTTTTTTATGGCACGATGGCCAGAGTTGAACATGGCTTAAATTGCAGATCATTATCAGCCTGGAAAACCCTCATAGATGCTGACACAGCATCCTCAATTCAAACTCTGTTGACTGTTATGAGTTACAAGCCATCAAATTACCCACACATCATAATTTAAGAATTGGTATGTTTTTGCGCATTTATTACACTGATTCAATCCTTTTTGTTATTAAAATTATATTTAAAAGCATTAAAGATGAAAATGTATTGTGTAGTCTATGTATGTCTGTTAATTAAAATGTGTAAAGTTCACTTCAAACAACAATACACAACCCCAAAATAATAATGCTCTGAATCAGGTTTGCTACAATTCCTTGGAGCAGCCTGGATCCACCATTCCCAGGGATATTCAGTGCTCCATACACATTATAAAATCCTTTTTTTAAAAAAAAAAAAAATCTGTTAAAAAAGAGTATCAGTCAATTTCTGTAATTAAATTTAGATGTGTAATTCACTGGACTATCACTTTACTGGAGATAGGACTGTTTCTTTTGCTGCTAAGGGTTTTTCCACTCTAGAATATTTTGTTTTCCTTGAAAGAAATTGCAGCCAATGTACTACATGTGTTTTAGCAGCACTATGCCATTTATATATACCATTTCCAAACGCATCAGTAGCTTAGGTTACGTAGACAATATCCTTCAATCAAGTCCAAATCATTGCGGTTATAGAGTCTAGTATAATTGTTTACAGTGATGCTGACCTGATAAGATGTTTGTTTACTTGTACTTGCACTTTTAATTAATGTGATTAAGGTGCATTTAATCAGAATGTAGCTTTTTTCATGAATAAGTAGACAAAGCATTTAATATGCAGGGGATATGACAAGAAGACAAGTAAAAAAAAGAAGTTTTTAATCCCCACCTTGAGGTTAGGATTTCAATATTTTGCGGGAAAAAAATGCCTTCTTTGATTTGCTACAATAATTCAGCTTAATCTATGATTGGTTGAATGCTTTACTATATGTAAGCAAAATTTTCTCCCTGGGAACGTTTTACTTTACCTAATGTTATCCCAACATGGGGCAAAGATGCACAGATAGTATATATTTACTCCAACAAGGGAAAAACAATTGAATCAAGTGTTTACATGGCATTTTCCTGTTGAACAGATTATCAGAATTTTACACCATCCTGTTAGTCAGCAGACAGGTGATAAGGTTGCATGTTAACACACCTACTGTAGTGTGAACAAATGGTCGCTCAAACTTTAAAATCTGACTACAAGTGTGCTTTTAAAGTGCTCCTTTCATACACATTTATATTCCATGCAAACTTAAATAATTCTTTTAATTGTGTAAAGCTGCTTTGCGACAATGACAATTGTTAAAAGCGCTATACAAATAAAATGAAATTGAATTGAATTGAATTAAGCCACCATGCCGCCCAGCAGCTTCACCTTTTTTTAAAATTATATATTTAAGTGCAGCAATTTAAGACTTAAATATCTCTAAGTTGGCCTTATAATGTAGAAATTCATAGATAATTGTAGTCTGATGAATTGGGGCGTGTCATATGCGTGTGATACTGTATGTTAATAAATGGTAAGTGGGTGGGACCTTGTATCCAAATAGTTGAAGGTGATTCATAATTCATTCCTCATATGACAGGTATGCTTTCAGTGATCCATTTGCAGTGTATGGAGTGTTCATCATTTTGGAGCATGATGTGAGAAAATCCTCCAGGAAAGTGTTCCCCATGAAGGCTGCAGGACCGGACAGCATCTCAGGTCAGGTTTGTAAAGCCTGTGCTGACCAGCTAGCACCAGTGTTCACTGAGATATTCAACCTCTTAGTGGCACATCGGGAATCCCTACATTTAAACAGTCTATTATTGTTCTTGTTGTCCAAAAGAAACCCAACCTGCCTGGTTCAATAACACAACACCCATTACATTTTGCATACCGCCCAAAATAGATTGACCAACGACATCATCAAACACCTTCTACCCCAGCACTAAGCCATCTGGACGACAGGTGGCAAAATTATGTTAAAGTGTTTGATGGCTACAGTTATGCAATAAACTCTCCATGCTCACCACCAAGCTGGAGGACCTGAGACATTTCTCTATTTCTCCTGACTGACAGACCACAAGCAGTGGATGAACATAGTCTCACTTTCACCCCCAACTTCAGCACTAGAGGCCGCTAGGGTTGTGTCCCAAACTGCTTGTTGTACTTACTGCAAAACCACCATTCCCCTTACCATCCCCTTTAGATTAAAAATGCTGTGTATTATGTAAAAGTTGTCATGAGAATGAAATATAAAAAATTTCTGCTTATGATCATCTACTAACTCTAAATAATGGCGATTAGCCAATCAGAATTGAATATTGTATTTTTTCTCGCTTTTTACATTTTCGCCATGGCCAAGAGAACAGGTTAAGCACAGCTTTTGACATAGTATTTCTAAAAGAAGAGAACTAAAGGTATGATTCATACGCACAAATCCTTTCAGCGGAGACGCGATGAAAACTGAATATTCAGTTTAATACAGGAGGTTTCGAAATGACTGACAGCTTTAATGATTATAAAAGGCGATCTTTATCCAATTTGTGTAATTTCATTTACACAAATGAAATCACACAGGCTGCACGCACAGTCATAGGGAGCACCAAGCTTCATAAGTCAGTGTGCCAAAAGGCATCGTCCCGTGTAATTAGTGCTATTCTGACTACATGTGTTACCATGTCTGCTATTCCATCATGGACAAAAAGTTAGAACAAAGAGTGAACAAAGAGAGATTCGGAAAGTTTACGGCGATGCTGCAATGAGATGTTTTGAGTGGCCTGCATGCTTCATGTCGAGGATCATTACTGGTGATCAAACTTGGGTGTACGGGTACTACCATGAGATGAAGCAACAGGCTTCACAGTGGAAGAACTCAACATCTTCACCGTGAAAGGCAAGGCAGTTCGACTGATTGCATGCTCTTTGTCTTTTTCGACATTCGTAGCATTGAGCATTGCGAATTCGTCCTCAGAGACTAGACCATCAATAACGAATTCTACTGCTAGGTTTTATGGTGTCTGAGGGAGGATGTACGGCGAAAGTGACCAGATCTGTGGCGCGCTAATCTTAAAACTTTTTGATCCCACCTCCTATATTAATTCTATTTTATTTTGAAACTTAATTTAAAATTTAAATTTTATTTCATTGCAAATTATAGCTTAAGTTGAACTGTATTTTCTATTGGGAAATTTTCGTCCATAAGAATTTCACTGTATGGCATACTGTGTATGGTTGTGTAAGTGACAAAAAATATTAGAATTTGAATTCGATCTCATCACAAAGATGCTTTTACTGTATATAATTTATATTTACATTATTGATATCATATTTCTTTTTGAAAAATCACTTGTCAATACAAATACTGCTATTGAAACTCACTTGAGTAACCTAGTTAATATTCAGATTATTTGTATTGTGGTTAGGTTGTTTGTTTCTTATTTTTCCATAATTTTCACAGAGTCCAGTTTGTATGATTGCTTCATTGTTCATTAGCTTGACAAATTACACTAGGCCACTTAGTGTCCCATGGTATTATGTATGAGTTATAGTTTATATCAGTACTGTATAAGTGCATTTAATTGAACTTATTCTTTATATCATATACTGTACATCAGGCAAAAACAATCTGATCACCTGTCTCGATGATCCATATATATATATATATATATATATATATATATTGTTATGACGACCATTAATGTGATCACAGCATTGGAATGACTTGACATCTAATAAATTAAATTGTGTTTTATTTCCTACAGCACATATTTTCTTTTTCTGTTTTATTAAAA
>JAOVVB010022466.1:0-16051 GCA_028570985.1 Heterobranchus longifilis | reverse complement strand
CACAAGTATGTGGGAAAATTGTGTGTATATAGAAATGTTGTATAAATATACAAAACAAATGGCTAACAATAAAAATTTAATAAAAACTATAGAAATAGTGCCAAGAAATAAATACTGGATGATTATGTACAGTATGTACTGCAGGCTACAGCTTACAGCATCTAGGATTTATATTGACGGTAACAGATTAGTTTTTATTCACAGCATTTAAAAATCATTAGGACCTACATTTTTATACCATAAACATGGTAACATGGTTAAAAACTTGAGGGGCACTTTAAGGTCTTTTTCCCCAATAACGCTTTTTAAGATGTTTTAAGATGGGATGACAAAAAGACAATAAGATAACATTTACATTTTCATCAGAAACTGTCTTGTGTAACATAAACGTTAAATTAAAGTGAGTATTCAGTATTCATGTCTTTGTTTATAGTTGAATCACCATCTTAGTCTTACATTTCAGTCTCCTCACATCAAAGTTACATAAACACAGCAGCAATTAATCCACCTTTGACTTTTATCACCTCGGCTACAGTCTCCAAAGACACCAACGACTTGAAGATACTGTCTCAGTATAATAAAACCACGTAGCGACACGTTTCAAACTTTACGGAGGTCCTCTAAGGGCTTGCAGCTGAATTTATTGACCATCTCTTTCTCTTTTAACTCTAAAAAGCAACACAGCAGGAACAAGTCATTTCAATAACCACAAATTATTTAACACAGTATCAGTAAAGCTCACACAACACACCAGATCAGCCTATTAGCACTAAAAAGATGATTAAAGCACACCATCGCACATTTGTGGCTACACCTTTCTCTGGATGAAACACTCACTTGATCACTCTTAATTATGAGGCAGTTTTGTTATCGAAAGATACATTTTGATTTGACGTCCCTTCCGGTAGGCAGACCTTCATTTAGGCATCCACAGTAGGGTTGGGCGATTGGATGAATATATCGGCTATCGGCGATGGCTGAGTCTATCGCTGGTTGTTCTTTTTTGGGGCGATTGTTTTCATTTTATTTAGCTAATTTAATGTTCTGCCTCGAGAGCCAAGGAGCACTTTTCCGCATCTGGTGCTCCGCGGAGCAGCAGGGAGACAGAGAGGAGACCGCAGGGAGAAACAGCATTTAGAGCTGGCATATTTTCACATACGTGGTGAATTAAGGATTTATGCCGACCAAACCAGAGTTGGAGATTGTTGGAACAGTGGAAAGACTCACAAAAATGGTTTTGGTGAGTTTTATTTGAGTTTGAATGACCTGTGTTCGTTTGTTTTTTTGTCCTCTCTTTTTTTTTTTTAAGTTTAGATTGTCCCTTTTATTTTTTTTATCATATATCTGTCTTACTTTTCTCTTGGCTGTTTATGTGTCCCTGTACTTGTCTTCAGTAATTCTGTTATCACTTTATTACACAATAAAAAAAAAAGAATGGAGTGTGTTTTACGATGAGTTAACAAGGCAATTAAGGTAATTTAGTTCGGCGGAAGAGAGAAAGCACTCACACCTGGGTGAATATATCGGCAATTGCCGGTTTCTAGGCTGACGGGGGCGGGTTGGACATTTTTAACATATGGCCCAACCCTAATCCACAGTAGTTTAGATCAGTCTGTAGAGATAGGATGCTTAGCTCTAATGCAATTCTTCTGTACTTAAGGATATGTTTATATTAAATTCTTGCTTAAAGCAGCTTAAACATAGTCTTCTAGCATGAGTCAGGCTAAATCTTGCAGGATCAGATATTCTCGTTAGCTTAGAAAAACAACCCTGATGAACAACTGAGCTTGCCAGCTAAAGTCATTCCAACCAGCATGCTGGGTAGTTATTTGATGATGATAATTACTAAACTCTTCAAACACATGAGCAACGTCTTAGATATTGCAGACCCATGGCCCATTTCTCACCTTAAAAAACAATTTCAGACACCAATGCCATTTTGAGTAAAAGCACATAATATTTTAACAGCAGCCACCGTGCATTTTTACTGTTTAAAAACCTGAATTACAACCCAGTGACAGCCCACACAGGTGCAGGTCTACAGCAGGAAGCATTAGCACTTTTAAATCCTCTTTCGGTAGTTAGAAACTGATCCAGTCACCTGCAAAGTAATTTTAATGTACAGCCTTTGAGGATGCCCTCAAACCAAAGCTATTTGCCATCTGTAATGAACTAGCTTTTCCATATTTTGGGTAATTAATTTAGTACTAGCCCAGATTTTAACATCAATATTGATATCACAGTATGAGCAGTATGAATTCGAGTAGGAATTCGAGCTTGCCCCGTGTGTTCATTTGCATTCAGTGGAGTAATTAGGCTATTTTATAAATGGTTTGGCTAAGAGACTCTGCTGCACTCAAGACAAAGTGCCTCAAAAAGTGTTTGACTGTTTTTCACTGTGTGTGAATCAGTTAATACACAGAGTCACAAAGACTAGCCTAAATCTTATAAGTCTGCATGTGTGAGCTCTCAAAATTAGAACACCAGCCACCAGCGGAATACAAATTTTCGTAGTATGATTAACAGCCATTCTGACTTTTTATGTCTTTTGAACTGTGAGGGGTCACTGCTCATTCCTGCCAGTAATTTCTTACATTACAGCCAAAAATACCCATTAAGGAGCTCTGTCCCCTTTGTTGATTTCTGAGCAGCTCATTAATGTCTGAACTTAATAAGGAGTTTGACATTCGTAGATGATGTAAGAATTCTAATAATGCTATTGACGTCTTAAGTTTAAGATGATACAATGATGGGGGAATGCTAAAAACTGGTACTGCTTTTGTTGGGGGGGTTTTTACATTGAAAAAGAAGAAAATGTGACTTATCAGCATGCCTGGAATCATATGTTAAATTTCTAATTAAATTGTCAGAAATGTATATAGAGCATTATAAAAAGGAGAACTGGATGACTTGGATGGACCATTTTAAAATGGTCTATTTATAATGCAGATTGCTTTAAACCACCAGCTATCATATACAAATTAGATTTTTGTATTGTGAAAAACACTTTCGAGCTATTATATATAAACCAGTAGTTTATATATATAAGAGCTCGAAAGTGTTTTTCTGCCTTCCTGTAAAATTGTAAATATTACATTTGTAACTCAAGTCAAAATCGACAGAAATCCCCATAAATATTGTAGTTTAACCTTTAATTATTTAGGGAAGGGACTTTCTCTGTTGAAGCTTATATACAGTGGGCAGATGTAGTATGCAGTGGTTGCATTAGACTTTGTTGTTGTCCGTCATTTTGACACAAAGGGTCGAAAAAAATTCATAATCATTCATAATTATTGCCCGTCATTTTAATATTTATTTTTTATGATAAAAATACACTTAATAGCATTTATTCTTCATTCATTTTATAAAAAAAATTCATATAGCCTACAGAACAAGCGTATAGTTATGCATTTATAAGGGAATGGAGAAAAAAGGTGAACAGAGACACCGACCCTGCGACGCACCGCCGCTGCTGAGCACCAGAGCGCAGTGCCATTTACGCACGGCCTTTCACTGTTTACATTCGCCTTAAAACCAGGCTTCTACAGTATTTCCATACAGACTTCTACACATAAAGCTGCTCAGTTATAACTTGACTCAGACAGACATTTCTGTTTTCAGGACAGAACACTGATTACTGAATCAGGCCGCAGAGTTTCAGTGTTTACATTAATTAGCTTATCAGCTCCTGGAATTCTGCCCAGCTTAATCCCAACAGAACATCACGGTACATTTCAGCCTGCATGCACGTTTTTTTCATTCTAACATTGTTGAAACAGAGCATCTAATATTGATAGTGAGAGCAACAAGTTAGCGGACTGCCGAGACATCACTTCACCTTTCTGTTAGCTGTGCACCAGCTGTGTGTGTGTGTGTGTGTGTGTGTGTGTGTGTGTGTGTGTGTGTGTGTGTGTGTGTGCGTGTGAGAGAGACTGTGCGTGTGAGGAGAGAAAGACTGCAAAATGCATTAAGACTCTCACACTGAAATGTAAACACTGTGCTGTAATACGTGCTTTTTAGTTTTATTAAAGGCATTAATTTAACAAAATGTTGTCAGTACTGTTTACAAACAGGCTCGAATTACTTAAAGTTATAGTAGATCGCCCTCAGTGTTCTAATCTGTCAAAATGATGGATGGCCTTCAGATTTTTCGGTCAATGATGGAAAATATTCAGTTAACGCGACCACTGATAGTATGTGATCTATCCATTGCTCAGCCATTCTCACTACTACAACCCAGCACAATACAGTTCTGTAATACAATTCAGTGGCTCAATTTGATGATGAATAGTGTAGCTGTTGAGCAAGTGGAAGAAACAAAGCTTCTCAGTGTTATATTAGATTGTTAACTTGTCATGGACACAGCATATTGCAAAGCTGGGGAGGAATATTTCTGTTATAAAGAGGTGCTCTGGTTTTCTATCACCACACTTGACCAAACAAGTCCTGCAGACTCTAGTCTTATCACAACTCGACTATTGTTCAATGATGTGGTCAGGGGCTGCAAAGAAGGATGTAGGAAAGCAGCTCGACTTGCCCTGCAATGCACACTGAGGTCTAATGTAAACAAAATGCATGTAAATCTCTCCTGGTTGAAAGTCAACTAACATTCAGCTCTGACATACATACCTACCCCACCAGACACACCACCCGAGGTCACTACACAGTCCCTAAATCTAGAACACAATCGAAGCAATGCACAGTTTTGTATCGAGGTTGCATGGAACTCACTTTCAGCTCAGATAAAGCAAACGATAAAGCAAGCTTTAAAAAAACAAGTGAGGCAGCGCCTGGTAGCCTGTGACCACATGGACAGATAAGAGTTTGGTGTGTGTTGGTATGTGTAGGTGGATGTGAATTGGGTGTATATTGATTTATGTATATGTGGGTGTATTCATGTGGTGATGGTGGTTGTGGTGTGGATGAGGTGAAGTGGCCAAATTGTAATGTGTAGTATGATTGTTTGTATTTGACTGTACTATTTTGGCTGTATGTTTTAACTTTGTGTTTTGTGTTATGTGTTACATGTAGGGCTGCATGATATATCGTTTCAGCATTGACATCGTGATGTGCGTATGCGCAATAGTCACATCGCAGGACGTGCAATGTTTGGTTTGTTTCCACACGGACCTTTTAGAGTGTGACACCGTGAGCCGTAGCTGGCTCATGAGAATGAGCTGGCTGTCCGTTTGGCCATGTAACGTTATGTAAAGGTGTGACAGATGTTATGCTGAAAATGCCTTCATCTCCCCTTCTGTAACGTTATAGTGTAGAGACAGGCAGAATGAAACAGAGTCTGCACGCTCAGTCTGCCCCGGGAGATTCAACGGTGGGTCAGAGCGCATATTGCAATGTGACTTTTTTCCAATATCGTGCAGCCCTAGTTACATGTGTTATGTCTTGCTGTGTGTCCTTTTTTGTGTGGACCACAGGAAGATTAGCAGTCGCTATGGCGTCAGCTGACAAATAAAATGCTTCGTGAGCAGACAGGGTTTTTATTTATTTATTTATTTTATTTATTTTTAGATATAGTCATTTTGTCAAGTTTTATATATGATTACATGCAAATTTAAACAAAATCCTTTCTGTGACAAACTGAATATTCCCTAATTGCCTGCAGTTTACACAATATGTTCTTCTGTGGTTTTGTTTTATGTTTTACATTTGACTCTCAAAGCAAGGTGTGCTACAAGAAACAGTGTGCTACCAGTGTGCTACAAGAAAACAATGTACTTCCAGAGAGGCTGTAAGATTGTCAGTTCACACTTTTCAATCTTCAATCAGTTTCCCTGCATCAAGCTCAAATCCTTGAACAAATGAAAGGTCCTTGTGTTGACAACTAGTCAGAGATTGGCAGAAACGACTATTTTCATCCGCAAGAACAGCATCTGCCATCAACAAGTTTTTTTTTTTTTTAACCAAATTAGCACCGATGCAGAAAAGCTCTATCCCAGTATTGACAAGTGAGGACTGTTTCCGCCCACTCGCTTATTGCCTCCAGCAAAGATCGTGTGAGATGACCCGACATGTCATGAGACCCCATCCAGGGCAGCACCTGTGAGTTTCCTCAGAGTGTGTCATGCCTGATAAATGAGTCTACGGTGACAAGCAGCTGATGGAGTGGCTAGCAAAGGTCATGATGCTTGGGGAAGCTCCATTCTGCTCTCTCATTTCAATTTGGACCAACACCACCTTTTTGCAAATGCTTGATAACCTCGGCCAAAGGTCAGCCAGGTGGAACCAAAATCCATCATTTGGTTCAGTCTCGATCTTGTCTGCGAGCTAGAGTACAAATGCAACTTGTTGGTTGAAGCAACATTGGTTTAAAAAGAACGGAAGGCATCTAATTTAGTGCACTGTGTGTCTGCCAAATTAGATTGCATGCTGCTTGCACTTAGGTGTAGCTACTGACTAACAAGGCCCCACAGGGTGGTTAGTAGCAATAGATAGTGGAAGCATGCAGAGCATTTGTGCATTTTTGTTTCTTTATGTATATTACTTTTTTGTTTTCATGCACCCATTGAGTTTTAACACCACTTCACACACAGGCGCTAAGCATTCTTTACAATTGTTTTCAATATAATAAAGCCTCTAATTTTTTTTAAGAGAAGATAGCTCTTCAGCACCGAATAGGGATTGCTTTTTTTTCAATTAGATGCACAAAGATATTTTGTCAACTTTACACCTTTGCTGTGGTGATATCTCGCATTTTTAGTTGTAATCTTCCTTGTTTATACTATATTTTCCCCTCTCTGTATACAGTGTTTGTGAGCATAATGTAGCATGTATGCATGAGAGAGAAAGAGACATACAGGAAGTGGTGGGGGAGAGGGAGTGTGCAATTTGTATGGCAGTCCAGACACCTTGCAGCACATATGGACACGGGGGACAATTGACCTGAACGCTGTCTGCACTCACCCATACTCACAACTGAAGATGGCCTTGATAAAATGTCATCTTTCAAATGGTCATGTGGCAAGCTATGGCCCCGCAGCAAGCCTGCACCCCAGGTGTGAATACTTTGAAAATAATGCCCTTTGCCATCTCCTGCAGTTAAAATTTGCATCACAGGGAACAACTGCAAAATGTCAGTGGTCAATCAATTCAAATAATCTTGGCTGCAGAATATAAAGCAGAGCATATCCATGGTGTTGATAGAAAATGTAATGAAATGACCCCTTGTCCCCAAGTAAAAGAGTGAAAACTAATTTGCTTCAGTGAGTCAGTTTTAGGAAGGGAAAATGTGAGGGGCAATTCATCCATGGAAATTAAACATATCCCTGGGGTAACATATCTAAATATGCAGAGAAAATTGTTTTTTTTTTCTTTTTCTTTCAGTGTTTTATAGCATTGCAAGTGGAACAACATTTAGTTAGGGGAGGCTGTTCCATTTTCATTTGTTTGCATTTAAAAATAAAATCCGACTTGGGGCAGTTGAACATTATTCACAGGATTTACAAAAGTACCACAAGCTATACATGATAACAGTACAGAGCTGTTGAACAAAGCCATTTTACAACGGGCTATTGAATTCTGCCCAAGTTCAGATCCTCAGGTCATTAGGGAGGCCCACGTGTGTCTGGCTGTGCATTCCAAAGATAGCTGGGTATGATTGTTTGGCTCAGTTCTTTACTTCATTAATGCACATGAACTGCTCCCAGGCACACTCGTCAATGCTAATGAGCATATTAGTTTGCTCCGAGGCCAGCCACTGTCTTTTGATCAAGTTAATATTAATCGAAGATGCAGGGGACCTAGCACCAGGAGCGGGGGAGAGGAAGCTGTTGCATCTGTGGCTTCTATAAGTCAAAGGGTTAGCTTCCTCCACTCTGTTTTCACCACATCTGCCTAACTAGACCAGGTGATTCAAAAACAGGCAGCTCCAGTGGGTTTCTTTTTGCTCTAAAGCAAGATTTTGAGTAATTTCTCCTGCATGTGAATTAAACAAAAACTGCTTTTTCTATATGGCCTTTGGTGAAAAAGAAGCACTCTGCTCTCTGTTTAATGGTGCCACAGTTCATTAGCATTTGATTTTAAGCTGAGCTTTTGCAGTCATATCCCAATGCATGACTTCACTGCCTCAGATGTGTTATATTTATGCCTTAAAGTGATGCATCTTATGAGAATGAAACACTCACCAACTCAACTGTTGTCCAATGGAAGAGCAAGTGCCGAAACCTACGCATGCGGATCTCACAAGCTCGCCGGGATTGCGCCTGAGGATTGGGAGAACAACAGTGAATTTAGACATGCTTGCCAAGAATTTTTTGGGAAAATATTGATCATATGAATGGATGGTGGAGAATGTGGTGGTTGGTGTTTTTTTCTGCAATGAAGACTTGTCACTATTGGAATCCATTATAATCACTGTGATATCAAGCTGACCACAGCATCCATTATCTGCGAAGTACAGTAGCAAGCTACGCATTTTGAAATACACTTTTTTTTTAAGTCTACAGAGAGTGAGTTTTTGATACATGTTGGATGGAATATCATTTTAATGTTGCTATGTTAGTATGGCAAAATTAAGAACATAAAATCAAAAAAGAGATAAAATCATCTTTCTTTCAAAATTAAGAACATATGCATATGGATGAGATCACGAATAATATTTTAATTTAACGTAGTTAACATCAAAATAAAAAAAACGTGCATGTATATATATATAGAAATAACAAACATGACTGATTTACATCTAGTTCAGAATCTTTTCAGATTAATAAAAAGGTTTTATTTCTGATAAAGGACACACATTCATTTTGGGAAGAGCCCAAAATAATTAAAACCATTTTTTTTTAGCTAATGATGGAAGAGGCTATAGGAGCGAGTCATCTCGCTTCCTTCTCATCTCTGTTGAGAGCTGACTATTAACTTTAGTCTTTGTTGTTATTTGATAACCACTAATAAATAAAACAATTTGTGGAGGGGCAATGACTTTGGGCAAGTAATAATAATACATTATACATGTTTTTTCCAATCCACTTGCCGGACCGGGCAAGTGAAAGAAAAGGTTGACCCCTTCTAAATATCTAACACTGTTGGATTTGATGTATAAAGTGTAAATATGTTGACGTGATATAAACTGTTGTCTCATTTGTAGGGCTTGGTTCTTCTCTTATGCCTTCCACTTTTTAGTATTATTGTGTATTATTACTTTATACGGATTCTATTATACTATGTTAAGAGGAAAAAGTCCTTTCAGAGGGTGTGAACCACTCAATTCTTTATAATCAGCCCACACACTGCGAGTCTCAAAAGAGCAATATTGCCATAGGTGGGAGAGAAAATGCACCCTGAACACTGCGCAGAGTGCCAGAAAATGACAGATCCATTTAAGCTACTTAAAAACACATCTCATTAATAAAAGCAAAAGTGACTGATTACTCATGTTGCACTTTCATTTTACACCCACTTGCATTCACTGTTCCATGCACACAAGTGCACCCACACACACAAGTGTGCTTATAGTGATGACCACAAAGCAAAACAAACTGCATCATACTAGCGAGTTCAGAACATGATTCTGACAATCTGTCTCCCACACAGCTTTAGAGCGAAACGGGTGGTTATATGAGAAGCTGCAAAGTTAGATACTTTGATTTAGAGACGCACCGATTTCAATTTTCTTGGCGGATTCCGATTGCTGATTTTTTAACACTCTGACCTGCCGATTATGATTTTTGCTGATTACAATTTTCTTTCTTTCTAAGAACTATAATTGACAGCATACACAAACATTTTTCTCATTTTTCAAACTTTTCTCTCATGGAAACTTGAAATTCAATTGTATGTTCATAACATTCACACTGACTATTAAATCACTTACATTTTCTCCGAAGCCTTCTCTCACTCAAACAAATCTCAAAATAAAAGTGCTACAGGTTACTGGACAAATACAATCCAACTTAAAATGAATTGCAGTATATCCCACTTTGTATAACATATTTTACTTTCCCAGAAGAAAAATTACTAAAATGAGATTAGCTGGTCCACCTTAAGGTCAGCCCACCTTAAGTCAGTGAGCCTCACGGTCTGAAGTTTCCCACAGTGCAGAGACAGTAAACTCCTCTCAAGTTGTCGCTAAACTCTTTCACTTTAATCAGCAGCTAGACACGTAGCTTGGCCTGGGTCTGGAGAGACAAAAAGCTGAAACTGTACACATGGTGCACTGACACGATCACAGCTAACTTCAAAACAAAGATAGTCTCTGTTCATCCTCACAGTATCCACATGCTCCTCTCTCTCTCTTTTCCTCTCTCTCTCTACCGCTCACTTGCTAACGTTATGCACGGTTGTGATGAGTGTGTGAGCGCTACGTGATGTAAAACCATCACGCGCCACATGTGCGTTAATTAAATTTGAACAGCAAAAAAAAATCATATACATGAGACTGATCTTGGCCAGTCACCGGTCACAGCCAAGCAGCTGAAAATATACTTTGATTTCTTATAAGAGTTGAATGTAGTTGGGGCTGGACACTGGTAAATAAGTGAACACATGTACAGCAAATAATGAGGATGGGCAGCATCCAGGCACATTAACATTCTTGTGTCCATTATGTGCCAAAACCAGTGGTGATCAACTCATGTCCAGAGAGTAATCAGTCCATAATAGAAATGGAATGGTGAAGGAGGGAGTTTGAGACAAAAGGAGCCGTGGGTGATGATAGATGGGGGTGAAAAAGCGTATGAATCTGGCCAGGATCACAGACATCCATCCCCACCTGTCAGACGGTGACTAATTTCCAAGTGGGAGTCGGGCACTGGCAAGCCGAGTGCCTCGGGTCAAAAGAGCTGCTTGGGTTACAGCGAGGTCTTCTGTACTGGCTGGGAGATAATGGCTGGGAGCTTACATGTCACACCATACACACCACCTTGTTACAGAGGCTGTCTCGCCAACAGAACCGCACAGCTGATCAATCACACCAGGAGTCCTCACTGATGGTAATCAGGGTTAGGGAGTCATCTGAATACTTATTTAAAATACAAAGTATGAGTAACTTTATTATGTTTACAGTTTAAATTGGTGGTATTCTGAATACAGTTACTGTCTTTAAAAATAGATTACTTGAAGAGATTACTTTATTACCTCCGCCAAGGAGGTTATGTTTTCAGTTCGGTTTGTTTGTTTTTCAGACGGATTACTGAGAAACTACTGGTCTGATTTTCCTGAAACTTGGTGGAAGGGTGTAGCATGGATCAAGGACGAACCCAGTACACTTTGGAGTGGATCCAAATCATGGGGCGGATACACAAATTGTTTTTCACTTTCGTTAACATAGTGAGATAGGGCATGGCCTTGGTTGAGATCTGCGCTCTCTGAATGTCCTTCTAATTTGTTTTTGTTATATTTGCTCGAAAGTTCATGAGGATGTTTTTGTGCGCGCACACAGTGCACCTGCCACACGACAATGTGAGAGCAGACGCACAGCCAGGACACTGTCAACAATGTGTTTTTGGAAATATAAGAGCTCAGCAAGACCATTTTGAAGTATTCCAAAAGCAATGCAAAGTATTTAGAATATGTTACTTAATTTGTGTAATCTAATGGAATACATTACAAATTACATTTTAGGGCATGTATTAAGTCATCTGCAATGGAATACATTTTAAAAGTAACCCTCCTAACACTGCTGGTAATACAGCGTGGTCATTGTATGCAGAATGTGCAGTGCTCTCCTGAAAGTGGCTTAAGTAACTCAGTATGCATTTGTAGGGAGACCAGTACTGTATGTGAATAATGTTCCTGACAGAAATGTCTTGGGAGACGGCGAGCAACGAACGTGTGTTTTATACACTGTAGAGTCTTTTGGGAAGATTATACCAGCGTCCTTCAGTCTAACTGACAGCAATATGTTGTTGTACCTGATGAATGCCAAGTCGTGCTGAAAATTTTAATGGCAAAGGATTTTGACCATTTTCTCTTCCTCTATATTCTTAATTGTCTACCCAACAGGATTTAATAAAATATCGTATTACTATGGTATTACTACTAGTGCAAATTAGGGACAGACCGATGAATCGGTCGGCCGATTAATCAGGCCGATTAATGAGTTTTTATTTATGTAAGTTCATACATTTCAGAAACAAAGAGATGCTGTTATCTGCTGAATAAGTGTTAAATAAATGTTCATTTAAGTTCAGCAATTTTGTGTCCCTTTTTTTTCAACCATGTTAATGCGTCTATGGTATTTTTTATGTGTTACAATACGTATCATGAGTGAAATGAGCAGTCAACATCATGGTGGAGAATTTCTGCCTTGAAACTGCAGCATGCCAACAACAGTCTCAAATATCTGGATTCAGACAGACAGGTTTTATGACATCATACCAAGGAACCAATCAAGTTACTTGTCACAAGTGACTAGTGTAACTACGGCTATGCTTCCAGCCCCTTTTCAGAGGGTTCTTTTTGTAATTTTTTTTTGTGGGGAAAACTGTGTTAAAGAAAATATGAATCATAGCAGTAGTATCAGAGTATTTTACATACTTTAAAAGGTGTCTGGAGGAGGTACTTAAAACAGAATAAGCTGAAATTATACAGTAGTATAACAAAAAGAACAGAGTGAAATAATATACTGGAATACAAATTCAGTTCATAAAACCATCCCAAAGTCTAACTAGTCTCATATTTAAAAATTACTTTAAGAAAGACATTAATTTGCCCAGTGAGAGCTCCTCCAGCAGGCTGTTCCAAAGCCACAGGGACCACATGGGAAAAGACCTGATAACATTTTGGTTGCAGTCTAGACTGTGGAAATACTCATGCAAAGGCCCAATACAGGAATAACATAATAATACCTCCCAATAGTTCTACCATTTTTAGTGACTCTGACTCTTCAATGGAAAAATAATAACTATCAGTGCTACCAGAATAACACAGGGTAATGATCCCTTAGTGCAGGGTCCTGTGACCTCCATAGTAATAAACTTGAGCACTGGATTATAGGTTAGGTTGCTCTCAGAACTATGCCAAAATTACATCCTCCTCTCCACCTCTTCAATACCTTCCTCTGTTTCTTGCTATAATAATATATATATATATATATATATATATATATATAATTATTATTTTTATTTTTATTTTTTTAAAGAATGTCTCTGACCTCTGCTTTCATTATGATGGATTGCTAATAATGATCTAGGAACTAAAATTTCTAGTTTTGTGTAAACTAAATGCTCAAAAACAAAATATAATAAATGTAATCTGCACATTAGCTTACATGCATCGATTATGAAACACGTTAATTACTGTGGGTGATTCTCCTCTTCATAATGCTTCAGAGTGTTTGTGTTGTATTTTTTAGTAAGAGAGTATATGATTTCAGGCAGATTTTTTTTCATTAAGTTGTTCAGATTTAGCTTTCCATCTACTGGCTTGTAGAATATTGTTGCTGGTATCCTCAGACATGTCTTTTGTTTAATTTCTTTAATTTACATGGCAGTAAGGATGAACATGTATACCCCCGTCTCTAAACAAACAAAAATCTTTTAAGCTATGACATTGTTGTTAGTCATTTATCACATATATCTCACTTTGCATTAAAAGTGGCAACTCCTGCTGTTTCAGCATAATCATTTATCTTTCATTTACTGTACAAGTCAAATTTCGTCTCCCCTGAAGCACATTCACAAACATTAACAGAATACATGCCTTGTATCACACATTTCTTTTGTGCATCGTTTCAGTAACACTGACTTTTAGTCAGTTTTGCAGATTAGCAAATTCTGAAGTTTTTTCACAGCCATCTGTTGAGCTTTAAATTGTAGTTAACAGGGGAATAATGTATGCTGCTAATGAATACAAATTTAGAATAATATTCCTGCAAGACTGACTAAGTGTGGAAACCAGTAGTAGTCCCATCAGTATGCCTGTGAAATTATATTTGCATATTGCCATTGCTGGATGAGAACTTTTACCTTTTCAGGCCTTTTATCTCAGAGATATTTTACAAAGATGGGTTTTGTTTATCTATACTGTGAATATGTTTAATGGCAAATTACTAAAACATGCATATTGCATGCAGAAATATGATATTTTATAGTCCATGTTTAAAATTTTAATTTTCATCAGGAGTGTGCAGAATGTTTTTCCATACTATAGTTAATGTGTGAATGTATTAAACACTATAATCCTTCTCCTCTGACAACAGCCAACAAGGTTTTGGATGATTATGCCATCCTCTCACCAATAGGGTCTATCCCATAGACTGCATAAAAAGAATGGACAGAGTAAAAGTGATGTCACCCATCGGTTTGTGGACTCCCGTTTTGAAGCCATGAGTTTGGAATTTGACCGTAGCCCTGTTGCCTTTTTGGAGCCAGAAGTTGACCATATTTGGACAAGAAGGCAGTGTTGGGGACAGTGATGTCTCATCTGGTCTTGTCTAAGGTATCAACGGCGCTGCTAAGTTAAACCCATGAGCTAACCACTAAAGAAGGGGTAACGTTGCAGATTTTCAAACGGCTGATGCGAGTCATCCGGCAGAGTTTTGCTGGCAGATAAATGCAGACCTCCTGGCGCAGTTTGCTGAAGTGACGTGGAACCGGGTAAAAATCTGCAAACTTTCCCTTAAGTTAGCAGCTAATGCTAGTGCTAGGCCGGTTAGCACGGTGCTACTGAACGTTGAAAAACACATTTTTCTGCAACCAAAATGTTCCAATTAACTTTCATGAAGTGAAAACACACTGTGAAAGACCATGAACTCAGTATGAAACTGTTTACTGAGGTAATAAATCAAGTGAGAAGTCGGCTCATTGTCTCATTGACTTGTATACACCCGGATGTCTTTTTGGAGCCAGTGGACTCGCCCCCTGCTGGTCATTAGCAAGAATACTGGTTTAAGGCACTTCCGCACTGGCTTCACTTTTCAGGCCCGGGAGCCCTGTCTATCTTTTCATACAGTCTATGGTCTTTCCCCATGTAATGGAGGGATTACAGCCATTCTCATTGTGTCTTTTTGTCAACAGCATTCAGTGGTCTCCAGGAATTTGTTTTCAAACATTTTCTGTTTTCTGCAAACATAAATGTTGTGTGATATCGCTGTAAGCATTAGAGCATTATTTGGAACGAAGGTCACAAATTTCTGAGCTGCACATATTACTTTCAAAAATGTGTGAAAGCTGCAACCAATTAAAGTGCTGAAATAGTCTTCAGATGATAAGAGTCTGTGCCTGTTTTTAAAAGCTGATAAGTTGAGTGAAGAATTGCGACTGCCACTGAATGACTGCAAAACTAGATACTCTATAAAAAAGAATATCACCAGACATGGATGACATTTCCTTTTACAGTGATCCAAAATATCTCTTCCACTGAACAGCTAATGAAAGTGTAATTTTGGCACTAGTATGGCTCAACAGTAAGGATTGCATGATTGCCCAGGGCAAGTAAAATGCCACGTCAGGCTAGTAAATCTAGCAACTCACTTGTCCGATCAGGCAAGTGGTAAAAAATAATTAAATACACTGTTTTTTTTTCCGGAGCTGATGATGGAAGTAGCTAAGGAGTGAGCCATCTTGCTTCCTTTTCATCTTTGTTGCGAGTTGCACGTGCGCAGTACCGATCGGGCACTCACGAGAAAATGGCGGCGGATAAAGACAAAGTTTATGAGCTGAAGTGCAAGTGAGCATTTTAATATCCTGGAAACAGAAGTTTAGCTGGGTGGCGAGGATGTGTGTGAAACTCCAACTATGTACTGTGCAGTCTGCCGCAAGTTTGAGAGCAAGGCGGATAAAGCAGGGTCGTTTTTCTGGTTAATTTACTTAAATAAAGATTAAACATGACAATTAACTTTAGTCTTTCTTGTTATTTGATAACTAGGGCTGTCCTCGATTAAAGAAATTCATAGTCGACTAACACAAATTTGTCCACTAATGGATTAGTTGATTTAATCGAAAGATCTGGAAAACTGAGTTTCTCCACAAAGAATTATGCAAAAGCACCACTTTAAATCTTGTGTTTACCAGAAATGTGCTCATAAGTTTCTTGGAAATAAGTCATTCTGTCTGAAAAGAAGCATAAAAATTGCCTAATCGATTCAAGATATCTTAGT
>JAOVVB010022448.1:0-16052 GCA_028570985.1 Heterobranchus longifilis | reverse complement strand
AATAAACATTTGTTGTAAAGAAAATCTGTTGCTCTGGTTAGTCCTTTCATGTTGCGCTTCTTCCCTAGACGGGGCGTAACACAAAGAAAACTCTAACACTACACTGCACTACAGCAGTAACAGAAAAACAAGCAAACCTTCATTTATTCATTCTGCATTTAAATTAGTAAACACAAAATAGAAAACACAAAAACAATTATTTGTATTAATAAGTTAGACGGAGAGTTCTGCCGTACAGAAAGACAGACAGACATGTAAATGGGCTTCAACCTGAAATATCACTGATTGCATTAAAGCTTGCATTAAAACTCTTTAACCATTAACAGGGACTTATAGTACAGTTAATATTAATAAAAATAAAATAAAAAAGAGAACATACCACGCTTTTCTTTTTTCCCTACAATCTTCAGGAAATTGGGATTATGTAACTTCCTGTTCACCATGTGACTTGTGAAATGTTCCAAATAGTCTAGGGGTAACTGTGCTGGGCATGTGAGATTAAACAGGTTTGCATAATACTACAAAAGTCCAATTTATAAAAAAGTTTTTATAAATTAAAAACTTTTTAATAAAAAAAAAAAAAAAAACTCGTAGTGGGCTGGGACAGGTGAAGTGGTGTGTGAGGATTTAAAAAAAAAATTCTTTTAATGCTTTAGTGATCTATCTGTAACATGGGTAGAGGAAGGAAACCTAACCTGTGTTGAAAATCTTTACATACATCATTATACATTATAAAATGTAATATGAGTGACGTTTCACGAGTAATTGGATACCATCAAGATAAAAAGGCAGTAGCAATAGCACAGTCCTCCGTGTTTAAGTTTAGGCTTCAACTCTTCAATAAGCATCTCACTGTAACTGCAAGCACAAGGTTTTAATATACCTCTGGGTGTGCATATCTATTCATCTATATATACACAGCTACACAGTTATGGGAGGAATCATCCATGCTTTAAGAACACTTTAAATAGAATCGAATGTTAAACGTGAGCATATATATAAATTATAAAGAATGTACATGATCACATGGCTCAGACTGTAAGAGAAAACGATGTGCTGATATCTGACTCTGATAACAGAAGCTCTCGGAGTTATTTCTGGTGCTTGAGAATGAGCCAGACTCCCGTTTCAAGCCAACCGCTCAACATCTGCTTTGGCAAAGCTCGGTCATGACTGCTGGGTCGTTGGGTTCAGTCACTAATCGATCAGGTTTTGTGTGTTATGGCGGCTCCTTTGGAAAAAATCCAGCAGAATCAAAGTGCAAAATCACAGTACAGTACATAGAGCTGCTCTCCATGCGTAGGTACACAAGCAGGCTAAAACTCGAATGACTTGAGACGCTTTTTAAACAGAATCTCACTGCTGAGCTTTTGTGTATTAAACTACATGTGTGTAAAGTGACATTCATGGGTTTTTCCTGGATTGAAATGCGTCCATCATTGTGCCTTCACTTTTTTAGCTTGTGCAGATAAAAGGCAACAATTTGGCACATTGATTTAACAAGGAATAAATTAAAATACACCTATAATGTGACAAGTAGTTTATTGTCTACAAAAAAAGGTGTTTGTGTGTAATTCTGAAAATGAAATGTGGTGTAAAGTACATTTCTTGGATTTGTCCTGAGGACAAATCTAGCATAAGTCATGATCCAGAGAGAAACATGTGCAGATGATGACAGATGATCAGGCCGGTGATTAGTTTACTGCTGAGTGTTTGGAAGAGACGAGAGGGGAAATGAGGTTGCTGCTGAGGCTGTTACATAAGCAACCCATTTTAAAATGTTACCTCCAGGCACTTTGCAGTGTCTTGCAATCCAACATTGTTCCCATTCTCACATTTTTTTCACTAGCTATGCTTGGATAGATATGAATGCTGCACCATTTGGATTTACGTGTTAATAATACGCATGTTCAAACAAAGAAATCCAGAACGGAAGGCTGTAGGTTCTTTTTAACAGATGAGCTGACAGGACAGGAATAAAAAAGTCTGAAAATGGATTGCCTTTTATTAGTATTATTATTTTTGGTCCATGACCAAAACTCCTAGCAAGTCTCGACAATTTGTAGGCGGTTCAAGAGGAATCATAAGAGTACCTGACAAGTCTTAACGATTCATTATAAACAATGTGGTGTTGTAGGCACTCCAAGTTACTTGTGAATGTTCATGATGGTTTGGCGTTGTGTGTAACGAAGTCGAAAGCATTCTGTGGATAATATTTTTTATTTTGCCTCCATTTATAGTAACACACATTTGTAATGTTGTACGAGACTACACAGAGACTATAAATGTAACTATCACTTACACATGCTGTTAGTTTACACAGGGTGTAGCTAGCCTAGTATTACTGACTGCTCTACCCTGAATAACATCATGTCTTAAAAGCGATTGATGGCCACGAACATCATCCTTACACGGTTTGGAGGCTAAGCTACTGCAACAGATTTACAGAAGTGTGGCAGGTACACTATGCTGTTCTTTCCGAGAAAACGGATTAACACGTAATTAGCACACTGTTTTGTAGCATGCTCAACTTTAAATCCTTTAAATCTCTTTCATTGAGTGTGAGAGAGAGAAAACATTTCCATGGAGTCTATAGAGGTGATTTTGTGTGTGTGTGTGTGAGAGAGAGAGAGAGAGAGAGAGAGAGAGAGAGAGAGAGTGTATCACTGATAGCACTAACAGTAGGTATCACATCTGTGAATATATGCGGTGAGAAGTTACTCTGCAGGAGTGTGTGTGTGTGTGTGTGTGTGTGTGTGTGTGTGTGACTGTAGTGACATTGCGCACCGCCGCTTGACGTCAGTGTGAATCTTCGAGCTGACGCGCTCTGTGTGAATGCAGTAATGATTCAGACTGCAGACTTTCAGGAACAGTGCAGAATTTCTGTTTAGACTGAGGACAAGAGGACACAGAATCTGCAAAAAAAAAAATTCTACACAAAGAGGACAGGCATTTTTAATGCTTTTCCGTCTCAACATACAGTATATACATTTTTGAATTCACTACAGGTGGTCCTGAGTTATGATATTGTAACGTCCTAATAAACTGGTCACATGTCAAAAAACATCTCATTTAGTTTTATACTGTATGAATGCGTTTTCTGTTGCACACAGTAAGAAGGTTGTCGGCGCGACTGCCGATCGTTGTGTTTTACAGTTCTGTAACAAACCCATGGAAAATAACTATACTACATTTTAAACTACACTATACATAACGTACCAAACTGAAGCAGTTATTCTGACATAATATTTCTTAGAGTAGTAGACACACTGTACAGTATGTGTGTGTACCGTGCAAGCTGGGCACAAGTGTGTAAAGTCAGCATTTACTTAGCTAAGCCTAGTCAAACCCACACTCTCAAAGTCTCAAAGTGTCAGAGTCAAAACACCCACAGACTGAAACAGGGTTAATCTATAATCATAGACAAGAAACAAAAGTCAAACTGGAAACAGAAACAGAGAAACGTGGCTCACTGATGACACTTCACCAGCAGATTAACAAATTAATTAAAAACTCAATGCATGTTTTATTCATATGATGGTATTGCTGCGAAGTAGTGGTTTCATAAAAAAAAAAAAAAAAAAAAAGGAGATTATCAACAAAAATGACAATGGCTAATCCCTGAGAGGAACCAGACTCAAAAGAGAACCCAAGGGAGACAATTTGGACGATACGAGAATCAGGAAACGCATTAATCATGAGACAGGGAGAAGATAAGACACAACTATAAAATGCACATGTGTTTTTATGAGGGGCGTTCAAGTCAAAGCAGGACTTTTGATTGTGCAAAACAACAGAACACAGTTATGAGAGTTTTAAAAAAAAAGTTAATTTCTCTATATAATCCCCTGCAACACTAATGAACTTAGTTGCACTAGTGCTTGGACATCATCAAGGTAGAATGTTTTCTCCATATGCCAGACCCATGATCTGCCTGCTTCACATTTGGAACACCAGCCTCCCAGGAACTCCTTTAATGGCCAAAACAAGTGGTGTTGGTGAATGATTGTGTGTACAGGTCACACAGACAGATGCGTCTCTTCCACAAATTGGCGACGAGTTGCCTGTTGATTTTCAAAAACCAGGCGCTCCACTTACCGAGCGTTCATGTAAACGTCTGCAGTGAGCTCTGAGCCGTCTCGGCCGAGATCATCATTCATTGATGTACAACTTTCTTTAAAATGTTTGCCCAGTTCAAATATTTCACTGTAGCTAAGAGTCTCATCACCAAGTCTACATTTAACTGTAGATATGCTGCTGTACTGTCTGATGAATATAATTACTTTTTTATATATTTATACACATAAAAATAAATGATCATACCCATCATCACAGATACAGAGAACATCTTCATGCGTTTGTTTCACACTAACCAAAAACACTGAGAACTTTCTTAAGCAAAAATAATAAAAATCATAATTTTCCAGAAACTTAAATGTGTCGGAGTAGATTTACTGTATTCATTCAGAGTCAAGGTCTTTTGGATTGGATGTTTTTTAGTCAAGTTTATATCCATGGTATATGATTATACTTTATACTGTACACACCCTTTATTATGGTATTTGCAGCAGAGTGACAAATACTCATGCTGTAGATTAGTTAATGTCATAAATGTCTATACTGTTTAGATCCTTTTTTCTACGTTATCATGTGACACAGCGGTTACGTCAAAAAAGACTCGGAGACCTGAGTCATTTATTTTAAACAGACTTGAATCAGCGAGAAAGCTTAGATTATCGGAAATGGTGAATAGTGTTAATATAAACACATTTGTCCTGGTAGCGTTAGTACACACACACACACACACACACACACACGCACCTGCAGGATTAATCATCCTGGCTCACTTAAACTAACATGGAAAGCCTGTGTTCTTAGGGTTATGCCTGTGTGGGTATGTATGGGTGTGTGTGTGTGTGTGTGTGTGTGTGTGTGTGTGTGTGTGTGTGTGTGTGTGTGTCAGTGATGGGGTCAGGGTCAGTGTTACATAACGTCCAGTAAAGACCAGGGATTAGGAGACAATGAACAGCACAATACTCTAATAACAGAGATCAAGCACAAAAGAGTGACAAGAAGACTGGCTGGACTTCAGCTGAGGTGCGATAATCTGACTAAGAATGCCTGAATAATGTCTAACAGCAAGGTGTGTGTGTGTGTGTGTGTGTGTGTGTGTGTGTGTGTGTGTGTGTGTGCCAGGAACACACTGTTCACACTCTTCCTGATCGCACCATGGCACGAACAATCAAGCAGTAATCACTCCTTATTTCTCAGGAGACAGACTGTCAGGCTGTCACTCTCTTTCTTTCTCTCTCTCGCACACACACACACACACACACACACACACACACATGCACTATCCTCATAATGACCTGTGCGTCCTTAGTAAGCAAATGGAAACCTTATTTTCATTGTGAGTCTGTTGGGGTTTTTGAGAAGAAGAAAGAAAATGCAGCACACACACACCAGGACTGAGGACTCGGTAAATTTCCACTGCAGTACATACAGTGAGTCAGCCAGCCACACACACACACACACACACACACACACACGTACGTTTATCTTATTCATCTTTCAACTCCTACTTCAGCCTTAACATCTCCAGTAAGTGTATCTAGTCGATTTTATATTATTTTATATACATTTGTATTATAAAATAATAAACGACAAATCTATATAATGTTAATAACTCACACAATGGGTTTGTAAATAACTTATCTTTTTATAAGGGTATATTATAATATAAGATATTATAAGGGTCACTCAATTTTACCGAAGACTTCAAAGACAGTACAGTGATGAGATTCTTAGATGCAGTAAAAAATGTGCACGTTTTAAAGAAAGCTAAACATTCATGAATGACGATCCCGTCCGAGGTGGCTCGTTCCACTCCACTCCACTGCTGTCGTTCCTTTGAACATTCAGAGAGTGAAACACCTGATCCTTGAATACCGACGGATTACTTGTCGCCGACTTGCGGAGGAGACGCATCTGTCTGTGTGAACTGTTCACACAATCACCACTTACACATTACAGGAACTCGGCTGGGAGTTATCGCCACATCGCTCGTACAGTCCTGACCTCACTCCAAGCCATTTCCACATGTTTGGGCCCTTAAATGTGTTCCTGGGAGGCCAGCGTCTCAGACATGAATCAAAACCTGAATGGTTTCACATGACCTATACAGCACTGTCAAACATTCCATATAAATATGAAAAAGAACAATAACTTACCTAAATAAATATGAGTACAAGCATCTAAATGTTGTGGAGGTGCATAGCGGAAGTAAAAAAAAGAAAAATAACACATTTGAGTGAAGGAAATCCTGTGTCTGAACAAACATTCAACGATGACACATTTGTTAAAATAAGCCATTAGTCTCGTTAATAACACGTAAGTGATGAAGGATGAGACATTCTTCCTGTGTAAGTGTCAGTTTGATGCTAATATGAATGATTAAGCGCTAAAGTTTGAGAGGAAAACTCCAGAGTTTCCAAGGAGTTTTTTAATCTACTACATTTGTAGTATGTGTGATACAGTATGTATATCAGGTACTATACACAACTACTACACTGGGGGGTTTTTATCATAATGACAAATTCAAAGTAGTTTCCAAGCTAGCAAGGTTGTATTTTAACTATGGAAGAAGAACATATCAGTTTATCTGAATATGTATGGTAACTCCCTCTCCATGACCTCGAAAGGGAATAGAAAAAAAAATAACATTAATGTATGGGAACAGATTTTCCAACCCACAGACACTCATTCAGGCCTGTGGACGATCAGACAGGATTCCCTCCTTTTACACTCGCCTGCCAGAGAAACCAAGCATCACCTCTGGTTGGTCTGTATTGTTTTCAATCACAAATTGGTACTCCTGCATGCAAAACTACAACTCTTCTGTTAAATCTTTTTATATAAGCCTTTAGGGACCTGATCATTCAGGATGTCAAAATTTTTATACATCCTGGCTTTTTCTTTAGTCAAATCTTTCATGTTTGGCTACGTTCTTTAGCGTTTGTTATCTTGATATATGCATGGGGTGAAAGTTGTTTTAAGTTGTTACCGCCACTATGTAGCCCATAGATAATAAGAATAAACCATGAAGGTGGTGGACAGTCCTGTAAATCTCATAAGTGTCTCTTTATCAAAAAGTTTCGAGGTTAGTTCTGTTCACAAGTTCTACATTTGTTTTTTTACCGTACGTTCTCCCTCGGACACCTTAAAACCTGGCAGTAGAATTCACTATTGATTGTCTGGTCCCCGGGGACGAATTCTTGATGCACAATGCCGTGAATGTGGAAAAAGACAATGAGCATGCACTCGGTCGAGCTGCAGACATGTCACGCCTTTTTTTTGGTCGTGGAGATGATGGGCTCTTCCACTGTGAAGACTGTTGCTTCATCTCAGGGTCATACTCGTACACCCAAGTTTTGGGTCATGACGGCACGCTGAAGGAGTTCTTGGCAGACTTTGACGCAATGTTCCTTTTGCTCCTGAGTCAGCAGCCTGGGGACGAACTTGGCAGCAACCTGGCGTTTGTTCAAATCACCCGTGAGGATTGCCATGACTGTTCCGTATGACACACCCACATTGGCAGCAATGTTGTGGAATGTTCTCCTTCAATCATCATGCACAACATTGGGCTTGAGCCCGATCGGTCAGGAAAACCCATCTTTTGTTGTATTCCAGTGATGTTCTACCGCTCTTAAAGTGTGTGTGTGCCACTCTAAGACCTCGAACGACTCATTGCAGCATCGACGTAAACTTGATGTATCGTGTCAAAAGTCTCTTTGCCAGACTCGCCCAGTTTCACACAGAATTTCACGTTCGCTTTGTTCTAACTTGCTGTCCATGATAAAATAGCAGACAAACGCCTTTTGCCACTCGCCATTCAGACATATCTGTTGCTTACTGGATTTATCACCTAATGTTGTTTCACTTGGATCAACAAAGTATTGTTGATTATTTTTAGGTGGTGCGACAAACCTTAAGACACATATCCATACCTAAAGAAGACAATGCTATATTTAACCTTACCTGATATAACGTGTGCACTACAAACGCTAGCATCTTTGATGAGTCATTATTTTGTTTAACTCTAGTTAGAGTCATTACTCTACAAGATGACATTTACATAAGGTAATGTAGCCTGAGGTGATTCTTGTTGGAATGCAAATTTCATTTGTTTGTAGCCACTGAAAGGACCTACAAAGGCATCAATACAGTAGTAAGGCCAGAATACCACGATTCGACACTGCATCCACAACTGACTAAACAACCACATGTCATGTCTCAAATCACATACTCATGTACTCTGCAATTTTAAACGATTTTAAAATGCCTTACACATCACCTCCAGACCTATCGCAATGCTTGTTCTGAGTACCAGACTTCTGGATTGTCTAGACTGATTTGTAAACAAACAGTTCATTTGTAAAATACATAAACGGACACTACTACAATAGTAACCCCAACATTCTCTCCAAAAATCACACAACATGAGGACTTCCTGTGGCCGTCAGCGAGGGAAACAGCATGGGGTGAAAGATCTGGTGTGACTGTGACCCAATACTCATCAGCACTAACAAGCTGTTGATCTATCAAACAATCAATAATATCAGGGTTATTGCACTAAATTGGGCTCAATTTGAAACAAGGATTCAGGTGGAAAAAAACTAAATCGGTGGGCTATAGTTTAAAAACAGTCCACAGATACTAAAGCAAGATATCTTAAAAATGTCCATTCAATTTCTGACATGATATTCATGACAAAACAGGAAAAACAGTAAGTCCCCAACATACGAATGAGTTCTCTTCGGAGAGCATTCTGTTCATAAGTCCAATTTGTTCGAAAGTCCAACAAACATTGTTTAGGCACTAGGATACTAACACAACTGGTTATACACAGTATAAAACTAAATCTCCATGATCTCGTCCTTGTTCTTCAGATTTGTGTAGATGGTTGAACGATTCATGTTAAAAGCAGTACCAGCTTCATCGCCACTGCTTTTACATTTGTTCCTGGACATCCTGGGATGCACGGTACTGTGACAATGTACACCGGACATGTGATCTAACTTCCGCAATTAAACATGCTCGTTCATATCTTCGTGAGTAACTTGAATTCTCATATGTAAGGGACTTGTTGATGTTTATTCCTTTTCAAGTCTTGTGTTAAAAAAATTGAATGAAGAAACTGATCAGGGATTTTAGGAAAATTTCTGTTTTTGCCATCTGATTTTAGCATCTCTGACTATTGCTTGAAAGTGTGTTCACGGATAAAGCTGCACGTGGATATTAAACACATCGAGTGGATGCTTGGATGCTGGAGGATGCTATTTGCCTGTCTGACAGGGGTGTGAGAGCCAAGCTGAAGGAAAGTGTTAATTGCACGGTTTATGTGAATGTACATGATATATTTGTGAACTGTGCAATTTGCGCCGTCTATTCTGACGCATGAAACATTAAAGAAAAAATAATTTTTATGCGTTCTTTATTTAATTTTATTTTATTTTATTATTTTTGCTAGAGTCATATAATGTGGCTTCTATTTTAAGAATAGTGTGTGATGTCGAGGTGGACGAGGAGGAGAGCATAATACTGAGTGGGATGAAGGATGTAAGCTGGAGGTTTGTGAATCTTAGACCGAAGCGCGATGATGAAGCATACTTATCAGGATTAATCAGAGCGCTTATCTTTTATTTCATAACTTTATTATGAAAAACTGATGAATGAGCAATTTAATTAGGAACTGAATTACTCTTACATATGTGTGGATTAAAAGACACGTAAATGCACACACTAACAAAAGGTAGTGTTAAAAACAAATGAAGACTCGTGCATGCGAACAGAAAACAACAAGGTTTGTTACATTTTGAAGTAATTCTTTCATGAGATGTACAGTACATATGGAAATCTCTTATGGCACTAATGCACATTACACACAGTCATGTACCTACGTTGTTGTAGTGTAGTGTTTTTTGATGCATGGTACTCAGAACTCAGACAACACTATTTGTACTTCATTTGCACAGTGCATACACCGTCCACATGGCACTGCCACTTCTAAACAATCATATAGAGAATTCCTCGCTTCCTGAAGCGTCTTTAGCCTGAGGTGGAAGTTCCCATCGTATCATATTTCTGGTGCTGAGAAGACTCGTGTTACGTCTCAGAAGTCTGTAAACCAGCGACGATATAAACATCTGAGTCAAGTTACATTAAGTCAAGGGGCATTTATTGTCATTTTAAACAGAACGCAGTGAAATGAAACATTGGTCCATTGGACCATGGTGCGACATGAACCGACGCAGAATGACACAAAACTATACACAACAACATACAGTACAGAGCACGATTGCAGTCATTGGCGAAGAATTTAACCAACTGCTTGGAAGAGACTTTCAAACTCTCCACTTTTCCCACCAAAACTGGTGTTTCATCACCAGAAACACCAGTCTGGGTTTATATGCAAAATGCATTTATTAAATGCTCAAACTGACCTTTTTTTAAATCTATCAGAACTGATGTTGTTTCCTGAATGAATGTTTTCCTCCTTGAGTGTAGTGAATGTTCTGGGTTGATTCTGATAAACTACTACCTTCAGATCATATCAAAGATTAAAAGATTAAAGTTGACTGGTTTTGTTTCATCTTCATGTGTTATCTTCAAAGCCATCTTATCGTCTAAAATAAAATAAAATATAAAATTTGATTTAAGGAATGCTGCCCAAGGAGGTAGATTTTTGGTCCAGTCTGTGAGGCTCCTCTACATTCAGTACATTTACAAGGACAGTTAAGTGGAGCTGCAGTTAGAGCTCAACTAGGCCATTTTATTGGACTACTGTCCTTGTCCTATTATACAAGTTCATTAGGGAAATCGATTTATTGACAAAAGGAAGTCTGACTCCATTAAATTCTGCTGATTCTCAGCTTGGTAATACTTTATTCCCAGTTCACCCCTGACTGTACATCACTGATCAAAGCAATCGACAAACAAGTTCGCTAGTGACAAACTGGTAACTTGTGGAGTGGTGAAAACCTTACAGCACTCGGACATTTCGGACATTCTGTATGCCTTACTTTTTGGACAACTGCAATGCATGTTATTCAATTTAGTTCAATAAAATGTTATTTATTTGGTGCTTTTAAGAATGGTCACTGTTGCAAATCATCGTCGAATCAAATCTAGTATCCCTCCTGGTTATGGTGTCATTCGAAGTGTATTATGTGTCATATGGTGTTATGGTGCATGCTCTAGGCTAATTTCTGTGTCTGATTGAGTTATACATGCCAAAGTAGCTCAACTCCCAAATGGGTTACTTGGGTGTGCTAGTCTCCCTTTGAGGAGTTCGATTCAGCATGATTTTGGTTGGACTATCATATCCGGTTTTAGCTGCACTAACACAACGCCATTTAAACGTGCTGACTGTGTTCATGCTATTCTTCAACACGGAGCTGAGGTGCTTTCTGCCTGGCTGAGGAACTTAATTGAGCACCTGTCATAGCGGCATTTACAAAACATAAAAGTGTTAAGAAGGGGCCAGCGTATGTGGGGAGTAAGTGGAGGCGTTCGTCATTTGGGAAGGGCGATGATTCCTCACACATTTCTTGGAACTGAATTAGTAATACGAGTAGCGCAGGGGAAAAAATTGTTATGGTATTTTATGGTATAAAAGTTTTTATTCAAGTACAGTAGGTAAAGGTATACTTTATATAATCAATATGTCTATGAACACAAGAATACCCAAAAACTTCATTAAGGGAAATCTAAAACATCTTGAAAAGCTGCTATTGATTAAAAAATCTGACATGAATATAAATCAAATACTGGATTCAGAAAGATTCAGGATTTTTGTGTGATTGCATATTATGATTTATGTGCATGTGGTTTGTTATGTTTTGTGTGAGCGGATATACAGAAATATTTCCAAACCGGATTTATTTTATGCCTTTTAACCTTTTGCACACATAAGCGTCTGGCAGCGTGTCCAAAGAGCGAGCGATTTAAAGAGCCGAAGCGTGGTTATATATAGACTGGAGTTTATGACAGACCTTCAGATATTTACCTTCAGAGCTTTCTTGCCAAAGATTTCTGTATGATTATGTGTGTGTGTGTGTGTGTCACACTGCTGATTCATCATTCTTGTCACGCTCTCCCTTCACTCTGTGGTGCGCCAGCAGTCCAGGCCAGTTGGATTGTGGGTATATTCAGAGTGAAACATAATGTACTCTTAAGTTTTGGCTCAGAGCAAAGACTCCAGACTCCAGACTCGGGTCATGGATACTTGACTCCCGCCCTGTTCTCTCTCGTTAAAATATTCCTCACTGTCACTTTCACGACCACCTTTTAAAATGATTAGTGGTGGAGCAGTATATTCCAGATCAGCAGCCAGATCAACTGTGGTATGTACCATACTGTTCATAAAAAAACACTTTGTCAAAACCTTCGTGAACTTTTCGCGTGTAGAAGCATGCGGTGCTTATTTACCCTGTGCTCTGGTGCCATTTATCTATTTAAATTAATAACACTATGTTTTGAAAACTTCCTGAGGCTGTCCTGAGGTTGACCGGTGATGCAACAGAACACATGCAAACATACACACGTATGTATACACACAAACGCCCATGAGATAACCCGTGCCTAAGTCCAAGCGTTTCCAAGAAAACTAGGAACTTTGGAACATCTGTGAAAAGCACACTGCCCTCCAGCTGGCTCAATGAGAAGAGAGAGAGACAGAGAGAAACAGAGAGGGACACACTCTGTTTCTGGATTAAACACTGTTTTTCCTTTTTTTTTTTCAACTCCTACGCTTCCTGAGAAATCTTTCTTCCATGTTTGCATCTCTCCTGACTGTCTTAATATGCATGATTACGCACATTTTAATGATCTTCCCATGACCTCTTGTCTGTCAAAAATTCCTTCCTGAGGACGCACACATGGCCCATGGTTCTGCACGTGCTTACTGTGTTTTTGTTCCTGCAGGGCATGTGTGCATCCAGTCGATGTGCTGTTCCACATAAAGGCTGTGATGATTATTTGAAAGCTGTGTGTTAAAGGGGTCACCGGAGACACATGAACAAAATGCACGAGGCAGGGAGACACCACGGTGCAAAGACATTACTCTGAATAAACATGTGCTCTGAAAAAAAATGTATATATAAATAAATACACACAACTGGAGATATAAATAGTCCACGTCGCAGCTTGATGTCACAAAAAAAGCCATGTGAGAGAGATGTATTTACTTGCATGTGGATGAGTAGCCATATTGCAAAAGTATTCAACCCCCATGGTATTTTTTAGATTTGTCTGAATGACAAATAAAAAACAGACATATTATTCTTTATTGTTAAATAAACTCGGCTGCAAATAATTAAAATATATCCCAAAACTGAACATTTTCTGCTTTCAAGGATGTGAAGGTTTTCCAAGGTTGTGAAACCTTTAGCTGAGAGATATAGTCTTTAAAAAGGACACGACTGACTAGTGAAATATTAAAGCAGGTCCCAGACTGTCAGTCTGCAGGAAAGGAGTGAAGAAAAGCAAAGCATTCAAAAGAAGTTAAAGATAAGGTCATGCCTTTGGAATAGGATAGAAAGTTATATCTAGGAGTCCAGACATTCCAGGAAGCGCTGTCGGATCAACGGGGAGGAAGTGGGACCGTTACCTAGACAAGGCTGTTCCTCAGAACTAAAACAGAGTCAGCACTGTAAATCTAAACTTTTTTTCTGTTTTGAAAAAGCTTCCAACTCAAAACTTTTACTTGGATGGCGTTCATTAATAATATAATCATATGAATATGATTAGTACAACTGACGAAAATTTTATGATCTCTCTCTCAAGCACTTTGGTCAGTCTGAAGGTGTTATAAAGTGCAGAAATGAACCATTTGGAGGATTCGATAGTGGAAAGAATGAGAGAGAACCAATGATGTACTGATTTGTATGAGTGGGATCAAACCTACAGAAACTGAATTTGGGTAAGTTCTGAAGGGTTATATGCAAACCCAAGGGCCCTGGAGAACAGCATATTGTTCATCCTCAGAGACTTAGATTCTTGTCAAAATTGAAAGCGGAATGGATGGTGCAGACTCAGAGTACAGGGGTAGTACAAGGGACATTCATTTTTCCACTTTCCCAATTACAAGGTGCAGTTAAAAACAAAATGATGTAAATGTTTTACCAAATCCAGATATGAACCCCATTTAGAATCTGTAGCACTGTTCAAAATCATTCTGAACAGACAAGTGGCGTTCAAGTCAAAGCAAGACTTTTTTTATTGTGCAGAATAACAGAACACACTTAGGAGAGTAAAAGCTCTCTTTATTTCTCTATATAATCCTCTGTTACACTAATGTCTTTATCCCAGTGTTTCACTAGTGCTTGGACACCATCAAGGTAGAAAGTTTTCTTGCCCATGATCAGACTGCCTGCTTCACATCATCACCTTATTGTTCTCATTTATTAGAAATTTCATCACAAGCCCCAGTTTGACTTATATATGACACAAAGAGACAATAAAGTAGACATGTTTCACAAAATTCTACTCAACTGACATATATGTTGTAATGTCCATAGTTAATTTCAGGTCTGTCTTTTTCTTGCCATTATTTTTTATAATGCAGGAACAGCACATAAATTATATTTTTCCAGAACATCCTATCCTTCCTGACGATTCTACACGCTGTTCCCTTCACACCAAGCCAGTGTGTCATTTCTCAGGAATGGTGGCACATAAATCACAAGAGGTCCTACGACACTTCTCTGAAACACTTAGCCTTTGTGTAACGTTTTCAGTAACAACATAAATAAAGGATAAACTTTACATACATGATCTTGTCCTTGGGCATCCTTTATAAAAACTTAAAAACAAAAGAAACTCTATTAAGAGTACTCTGCTAAACCTTTCTGTAATACATTTTACTGTTATAGAGATTGTGCAAGTATTCGATTTGGTCTGTACTCATGTTGCCTTTCTGAATAATGTATTTTTACATGCATAGTCCCTAACAGGTTAATAAGTCATAAACAGTTATTCCTGTTATGGAGCGTAGTGCTATGTATACTCATTTAACACTCAGCACGAGCATAACATGGCTACTAAGCAACAACTCATACAAACACACAGAGACAGGAACATTTGGACTCGCAGAGTGCCCGAGTTCAAAATCTCTTACACAGCTCTGTACATAAATAAATATAATTTCGATTATACACTCCATTCAATGCACTTGCCCTCCTGCACATGGCACAACGTCATCATCATGGTGCAATAAGACAGATCACCGGTAATTAATTAATGGGTACCATTAAGGTATCAAACTATTGGCTGTTACTCAGCTAATTACAGGATGAAGACCAAAAGTAAAACTTATTTTTAAAAATTGCAAAATTGCAAATTCAAAATACTAGTGATGCCACAGCCGGGAGTCTAAAGGAGTCAAACTGTCCGTGCTCTCAGCGGTGCTCTCTCTATACGCATACTCATATCAGTCATTTTAAAAATACTGTAAAACTTTTTACTGTGAAGATACAGTAATTAACTGGCTGCAGCTTCATCAGTGAATAGCTCTTCTCTTCAACCCTTAATGCCACATGAGCAGTGGATCAAAAAGAAGCTTCCCTGGCTTCCCTGAGACACATGATAGCCGTCGTCCTCGTCCTCTCTAGTTGGGAGCTGACGTGTGATGAATTCCCAAAACGGGTGGGAATTGGGCCTGCCTCGTTAAGGGAGAAAATCAGGAAAAAGAAACCCCTCAATCAATCAATCAATCAATCAATCCCTTCTTAACACTTTTACAAAATGATGCAATTGTTCCTAAAAGTTTTTATTTAATTGCGATAGTCCATTTAAGGCTGGATCTGTGTTTGGACAAATAGTATGTAGTTTATGTGCAAGTGTATTTAAAAAAAATTTTTGATCCAAGTGACTAAAATTAGTTTGCACAAGCTTCTTGTATGCAGAATGTAGATTGACAAGCACACACACACACACACACACACACGTCAGTGGAACGCAGTGTGACTCTGTCACAAGGAAGGATAGACCTA
>JAOVVB010022415.1:0-29139 GCA_028570985.1 Heterobranchus longifilis | reverse complement strand
GGGGGGGGGGGGGGGGGGGGGGGGGGGGGGGGGGGGGGGGTTGGAAAGTCTTCCCAACAGCGCTTTAGGTGAGTAAATGATGAGCACGTCTGTACATGAACATTACAATATACCAAACATGATCCCACAGACTGACACACACACACACACACCTCTCAGGGAAACTCTGACAAAAGGCCAAGGCAGATAATTGAAATTTGACACAATTTGTTCGACACATTTTGGCAAAAGGAGATGGACGTAGTCAGAGATGGATATCAATATGTACATTTTCAGATGAAACTTGTGTAAACATTTTTTTCGGTAAACAATTTTAGACTCTAACTTGCGTTTGCTTATGTGACCGCTTTTGTTGTTTAAACACTGAATGGAGCCGATCTCGGTGCTGTCGAAAAAATTGCATACAATACTAAATATATAAATACACTCATATTCTTTCTTAAACTTCATTCAGTTTACTAAATGGAGTAAACGGACGTTCTACAATAAAAAATATCCTCATATTCATAATCTCTGAAATTGCATCGTACGAAAACAACCATTTGGAGGCTTCGATACCGTTAAATATCCAACAATCCACCGTTAAAATCCCAACATGGTACTTTTGTTATTGATGACCTCTGTGGCAAAAGGTCAGTAGCGTTTTTGTTAGAGCTTCCCTGTCAAGGAGCAAAAAGCCTCCCCATAATTGCACTCCTTCTCAAAACACTTTAAACCCATCCTTTGATTTTTTTTTTTTGTGTGTTTTTTGCCCCACTTTAAAAAACATCAACAATTTGGCTATAAACTGTACCGATACAAAATACAGTACATTGATTTGTCAAACCTTACACAACATAACCACAAATATCACTGACCAAAAGTTAAGTTCCTCTCAAATACAAGAAAATGTTACAATAAGTTACGAAAATACGTTGTCACATTAGACACTTAAGTAGAACAGTAGAATACTCATGTAAGGCAAAATCAGGTGATTTCACAGTGACGACTTCAAAAGATTTAAGATTTTAGTGTTTTAAAAACAGACGGCTTCCTTCACAGAAAAGAAGTTCAGTCTGGATATATATATATATATATATGTATATATATATATATATATATATGTATATATATATATATATATACTTATATATATTTATTGGCTTTTCACTGGCAGATAATTAATTTGGACGCGTTTTTCTTGCTTTCTAGTTAAATAGAAATACCTGATGATTTTCTCAGAAAAAGTTAAGTCAAGTGGCGTAAAACCAACCCATTTCTGGAGCACGCAGCATTTTTCTGGAGCTGTGCTAAAAACTACGATATTTAAGATTTGACCGTTGGGCTGCAGCATGGCAACGTCTACCACGTCCTACATCAGAGAATGGCACATCGAACACCAAAGAGCAACTATGGGGAGGTTTTGCACTCCTTCATTAACCAAGTAGCTTAACAAACACATATATAAATATGTTAGTAATCAATAAATAGACACAAATTACATCAGTGCAATTTTACACTATGCCTACAGAGAGCATTTTGGCATCAAATTTAAATTATGAAATGGAATATAAAATCTTCAACTAAATAAATAAATAGAACATATAAATACATAAAAACATACAGTACATGATGAAAATAACATTTGGTTGTCAAAAATAAAGCTTTGAGTGTGAAATAGAAAGCCGTTACGGCATGATGGGAAAACCGCTTCATTTGATTGCAGGTTACAAGCAAACCGGCTGTTTTTCTTTTTCCATTGTTTTTTTTTTTTTTTTTTTACACAGCCGTTATAACGTTTACGGTTTAGCCCAATGTCCTAGCAGCTTCCTGCTACGAGCAAATATCAACAAAACAAATATTAAAGTGGATATGAAAAGAAAAAAAAAATAGTCAAATGTGCGTTTTTTTGGAATATATGTGGCATGTAATGGTACACTGTAAACACAGCAGGCTAGCGAAAGCGCTGAGCGACGAATCTCATTCAAAACGACAGCGAGGCCATTCCCCGGCAAGCCACTGGATGTCTTTTTCCCTGTTGTCTTTTGGTGGCGCATCGTTTCAAAGGGCTTCACGGAGTCGAGGGTCGGACAGCTGGACGGCCATGCAACGAGGGAGAGGGTTCATCCGGCCCTTTTTGTTTCTCTCTGTTCACAAGTTAGTGTGTTTTTTTTCTTCTTCTTCTTCTTCTTCTTCTTGTTTGCGGCCACAGTCAGCTTCTGGCGTTACAGCCTGTCCATCCTGAACGTGTCCTCGGTGGCGGGGTCGGCGAGCACCATGTCGGGGTCATTGAGCATGTGCAGTCCGTCCAGGGTGAGCGGGTCGATCTTCAGCTCGTCCAGAGGGAACTGAGAGTCCGCGTCGAAGCTGACGTCACCGACGCCCGCCAGAGAGTTGGTCAGCTCTTTGGAGAGGCTCGGCGGAGACTCGCCTGTGACTGAGATACGTGACATCAGAGAAACAAGTACGGACATCTGAGAAACTAAAGGGCAGCCTCGCCAAATATCACGGCAGGGTTCCTACACATTTTACATTTCAATATTCCAGACTTTTCCAGATGGATTTTTCAGACCGTATTTCACATAGCAGTACAAATAGCGGTTATCTGGCCCGTGCTCTCTCGTGGTATGTGTCGGCAGGGGTGTTTTTAGAGGGGAGGGATCGCGCCGCTTCCCAGCGTTGGATGCTTGATCCTGTATCCTGACACAGCAGTTATCAATTTCTCTTCCATGACAACAGACCAATAGGCTTGCCGCAGTAGTCGGTGTTACACTGTGGCGGTGCTACACGGTGTCACAGGGGTGTTGGGGGAATACACGATTACATTACTTTTTTATTAATAGAAATAAAACCCATTTAGTTTATTTTTGTGTATCTGCTCCGTACAGCAGCAGCACAGAGGAGTCCGATTTAACTTTGACTTTCACAACAAGATGATGGTGGAAGAGTTAAGTGTCAAAGTGAAAAGCAAAAGTGAAAAATCAGATCATTTATATCATATATCTTTATCGTTTATAATAGATTATCAGTGTGTTTTCTTGCAAGATTCACTCGCAGCTCACGGAGAAAATATAACAGAAACTAGATTGCGAGCCGACCGCAGAGCTCCGCGCCGCTATGGTCTGTAGATCATAAATCTTTATGTATGGGGAGCGTGGAAAATGATGGTCCCTGTGGACATCACACAGTGATTTTAGAAATTATGAATTTTATATTTTAGAAAACACATATTCCATACTCTTTTTTCCAAACGTATCCAGACCTGGAAATTACTGAAATTCCAGACTTTTCCATACTGTGTAGGAACCCTGTCATGTGAACATTTTTACACAGACTCAAACTACATATAGGGAGGTATTTTGCATTTTTTAACTAGCAACTAGTAACTAGCATGGTATACTGGTTATGTACCAAATATTTTCCAGTGTTTCCCACAGAATTAAATTGTATTTGTGGCGGTAGCTGATGGGCGGACAGATTAAATAATACTGTATATATAAGCTGTATTCTATTAATCTAATAATTTCCTTCAACAAACACTTTCCCAAAAGGCAACAGGTCACTTCAGGCGAGAAAACCGAAAAGCATCTCTTATGCTATGAAACTGAAAACACAAAATAAATAGAATAAAAAATTTTTAAAATGTGCATTATTCACGTTCACTTCTCCCATTGGAATCAATGGACTCGGGACCTGCTGCAAGTCTCCTAAAGAGACGGGACAGTAACTAAACCCACGTGACACAGATACAGGAAATGTCTCTTTTCTAAACCCTCTCTGCCTCAGTACATGTTGCTAACTTATATTAGCGCACGGCTAATATAAGCGTCCGGGCGGGACTCTCGCTTGTGGACACATTACGTGTCAGTCTACATGACGTGTGGTGTCGCTACCTGTAAGGATGATGTTGGGGATGTTGCCGTGGTTACTGTAGCCGAGTTGCTGCGAGTCCTGTAGGCTGCTCCCGGTGAGGCCCATCATGGCCGCCTGTGTGTAGTTGAGGGTGGAGCACTGGTTGTAAAGGCTGGTGGAGCTGATGGGGTTCTCGATCATGTTGAACTGCTCCAGCTTTAAAAAAAAGTACAGAATGAAAATGAGTCAGGGACGATCGGAAGAAAACACTTCCGTCACCGCTGCTTATTGTTTGTGTGCGCACTGGGTCACCTGGTGAGAGAGAGCATTGGTCTGCCTCAATGCCAACTGCTGATCATAGAAGGAGTCGCCAAATATACTGCCCACCACGGGAATGTGCTGGAGGAAGAGAAGGAAGCCACACAATTCAGAACAGAATGTCAAGAAAGCAGCTACAATTAAAACAGAATTAGCCAGAAGGTGAATTATCTGGGCCCAGGAGCAGACATTTCAGCGATGGAATAACAGAAAACACAAGCAAAACACATGAATGTCAGACTGAGCAGCGACCAAAGCAAATGGTTTTCATGACCAGGGCTGTCGCGGTTCAGAGACAAACAGAGGAGGCTGGGACACTAGAGGGAAAAAATGAAGTGATGCTCTTTAACACCTAATAATTGTAAAATGACAAAAAAAAAAAAAAAATCCCCCAAAAACTTAGATGTGAAATGAAAATATGAACATGTGGTTGTTTGTCCCGTCCCTGCGGACAGGACGCAGTGCCGTGATGTGTCGGCCGCGGCAGCCCTGTTCACTATGACACAAACACAAATCAACTTGTTGAAAAGGGAAATTCTGGTATTTGTCAAACTGAGTGTCATTCTGATATTTTTGTCACATTAGCACTTAACTCACAACTTCTGTTGTAGAGATTTGATAAATGAGGACTCAACAACTTCGACAGCTTTCCAAACAGCTTCAATAACAGAAATCGTCTCAAACAAACATGTTTTTGAGCAATAATTGTACCGAACTGCATAACATATCCACTGTAGGCAGGTCAACTTGCCACACTGGCTTACTGGATGAACAGTGCCTGGATAAAGCCTTACTTCCTGTGCACACAGGAAGTCCCTCCCCTTCCTGTGTCCATTCTCAAAGTCCCTTCACTACGGGAAACAACAACAACAACCGCAGAGTCTGAATCAAAGACGAAGTGTTTGAGATGATTCTCTAATAATTTTTTTTTGTAAAGTTGTAGCAGCTCCAGAGTTTCCTAAATCTCAACAACAGGGGTGATGAGTAAAATGTAATTTTCCAGGTCATCACAATTGACAAAAAAGTATGACAACACAGACCAGGTTGACAAATACTGGAATTTCCCTTGAAAATATTCTTGCAATGAGAAAAGCACCAACGCTGTGTGATTGGCATTTTTAGTGGTGGAGTCCCAGCCTAAGCATTGCTAACATTACAGATGCACTTAATCAGTGCAAAAAAGCTGAGAATTTAGATGCGTTCATTCGACCTGTACCTTTAAAAATATACCTTCTCCCTGTTTGATTTCCCTCTCATATTTGCGTTAGCTGGTTCTCACTTTAAAAGGTTCCCTGTGGAGCTTTTGACTTCTAGTGGAGCTATAGAGCCGTTTTTCTAAGAGTGGGTCTCTGTTTTGGTTTATCTCGTGCACGAGGACGCACATGAAGGCATCTGACGCGATGTACGTTCCTGCCAATGGCTTCACACTATTCCACTGATCTGCAAGTGGCGGTAACACGCCACGATATGCAGCAATGCACCAACAAAGAGTGAAGAAGAAGACTGCTCGCTAGTAAACATGGAGATAAACTACGCAGGATTAAAAATTACTTTAAAAACCCAGTTTGCAAATGTTTTGAGGAGGAAAATGTATTCAACACATTTGTTAGACTTCAAGGATATACACAAAACATAACTTTTGTTTGTTTACAAGAAAACTCCACAGGGCACCTTTCAGTAAATTATCTGTTTAAATACATTTAATAATTTCAAATATATTTTGTTTCAACATTGCCATTGATAACTTTTTCATTTTTCAGCTTTTGACAAAGTAATTGCTTTTCTTGATGTGGCCTTGCACCTTGAAAAACACTAACCACATACAGTGTATTATTAAAACACATGCAAGCTGTCTTTGCCTTTCTGCCAAATGTTTTACTGAAGTCGGGATAAAGCTTTGATGACTTTTCCCCAGTGGACAGAGTGATATGTTTCGTTTGTGTGTATGAGAATAGCAGATGTAAACTGAGTTTGCTCAAACTAGCAGCTCGGGACTTCTTGATTCACAAAAAACCCAAACGGCTAATGTCACCATAAAGTCTGACAGATGATAATGAAGTCTCACAGTAACAAAGTAATATGGCGGTTTTATGGGCAGGAGCATTTGTCAAACAATGTGTTAAAAATTAGTTGAAAATTGCTTCATAATTTTCAGTGCTGTAGAATGCCATTTAGAAATATCTCCTCTTTCATCGCAGTGAAGAACATTATTATTGGTCTATTTGTCTATTTGTAACAAAACAGAGACAAACTGTCTCAGACCCCTTATCATGACACTGCAGCTCATCTGTATGAGAAACATATCTCCATCTTGTGTGGTGCTGCATATTAAAAAGACTTGAATTTTGCTAGCTGAAATATTAACATTTTAAAGAGAGTTTGGATCTTTTGAAGTGGGTTGTATGAGGTACTTATCCACAGTCAGTGTATTACCTGCAGTAGATGGCGGTCGGCACGCCTGCAGTTTGGAGAAACAGACAGGAGTCCTGACATGGAAGCTAAGAAATGTACTGCTGTGGACGGGGCCACACAGCAAAACATATTTCAGCCACATAAAAAAAAAATTGTTTGTGTTATTGTGTGTTTTAAAAGGGTTAGGAACTAACAAAACTAAGAAACAAACTAACTGATAGAGGCAGTGGAAGACCAGCAACTCCTGTGTTCTGCGAGCGAAAATGACTTTGGCTTTGAGGAGAGTGATATAACGCTATATATCGTAAAGGGCTGAGTGACAGCAAGGTACAGCTGTGAAAATATAAAAAATATAGCGTACACTTAAAACTGATATTCATTTTTTTAGGTTGCTAAAATACGTTTTGCCATGTGGCCCCGTCCATAGCAGTACATTTCTTAGCTTCTGTGTCAGTCATTCCTGTCTGTTTCTCCAAACTGGAGCTGTGCCGACCTCCATCTACTGCAGATAATACACTGACTGTGGATAAGTACCTCATACAACCCCACTTCAAAGCATCCGAACTATCCCTTTAAGCCTAACAACAGGTCAGGGCCTCCATCAACAAACTATCGCCATGTTGTCATGCACACAGTGAAGAGTGACAGTGGTGATGAAGAAATGAGTTATGCAGCTGTTGACACCATGAGTGGTTAACTGCTGATACAGAGGATGAAAAGCAGCCTAAACTCATCTACAATTAGCTTTCCCCCAGGCGCAAAGCCCTTCCCCAAACAGCAGCTAGCTCGGTGGGTGGGCCCTTACTTGAGGCGAGCCGCCGGGGGAGAAGCCTTGATTGGAGACTGGGGAGGTTGGAGACTGAGTGGCTGGTGAGCCAGTCTGATTGCGGTACTGTTGGAGGGAAGAGGGTTAGCTAGCACTAAGCTTCATGCCTGTCGCACACAAATCTCAAAGGACGGGATGTGAGAGGGCATCACCATCGGATATGCTCATTATATTAATATGTGTATAAGTGATGAAATATCACCAATCACTAGTGGTCGATCGATATGGGTCTTTCAATGGCCAGTGCCGATATTTAGAGAGCAGGGCTGCTGAGGCCGATTTATATTGCCGATTTTTGTTTGTTTTTTGTTTTTTTGCATCTGATAAAATAGCCTACAACAATTTAAAATTATTATTAATAATAATAATAATAATAATAATAATAATAATAATAATAACAATAATAACAATAATAATAATAATAATAATAATAACAAATGTGACCTAAAATTGCTGAGCTTAAATTAACATTTATTTAACACTTATTAAGCAGATAGCAGCATCTCTTTGTTTCTGAAATGTATAAACTTACACAAATAAAAAACAATGTTAGTGCACAGGGCATTCTCTTTGTTTTTGGTCCTTTTGTAGCTCTGCACACTCTGCACTTTAATCAGCCTCACTACCAATCACCACCAGATAAATTGTTGGACAACTCTGTGGCAGTTTGTCTACACTTCTGGAAAATGTGATTATCGGAAACTATAGGAAGTAACATCTGTTGGTCCTACTTTAGTTAAATAGTAAAGTAGCGGATTTCTGTATGTGTATATCAGCCAATTTCTTGCTTCAGTACACACAAATTCAACCAATTACATCTGAAAATTAACCCACACCAAAGCTGACAAAATTATAGAAAATGCTAAATACAGGGTTCCCACACCTTCCTAAAATTCAAGGACTTTTCAAAAACTTTCCAGGCCCAATTCCCTCAAATTCAAGGACCCAACACAGCATACAGTAGTTTGAGGCACAGATCAAGGTTATTTACTGTTACAACACTGAGACTGTTTATAATGAGAACTAGCAGGCTGACGCGTGAAACAATGACGCAACTGCGGGCAACAATGTCTCCTAAAATGACGTTCCTAAACAAGTAACCTGCGTTCTCAATTATGGTTCGGAGGAAATGGGTTTTTTTCCTCACGGATTATGGATTGCCTTTTTAACCACCTTGTTAACTTCGTAAATTGATACAACACTACTTGGTTAGATTTAGGAAAATATCGTGGTATGGGTTAAAATAAGCATAAAAACTTAAAAAACATAAATTATAAATAAGTTTGTTACGTAACAAAATTACATTTGTTAAATAACGTTGATTTTTGGTTTCACACGGGACATGAACTGTGGTCTCCTGAGTAAAAGTTAGTTTTTGTGAGCCATCCATCCACCCACCCCGACCTCCTTCTGCAGACTTTGATTACAAATGTTTTTTGTATGAGAACGTCATTTTTAGGAGACCATGTTCCTGCAAGAATGAAGCCTATTTACTAACGTGACGTAAAAAAAGAAAATACTATTCTTGCACAAAATATATAAATTCAAGCACTTTCAATGACTCATGTCTATTTATGTCTATTTAAAAAACTTTCAAGGCCTTGAATTTTTTCCCCTCAAATTCAAGGATTTCAAGGACCCGTGGGAACCATGTAAATAGTGAGAAGAATTAGTCAGCTTTAAAGGACCCGCAGGAAACTTCCTTAACATAACACGAGTAATAAAATGCTCTGTTTTGAAGGAAACTGAAGTAAAAAGGGATAAATATGTATTTCTCCGAATACGGTGTCTACAAAATGACAAATCAGTGTCAACTGAGCATAAAAAAGATGTGAAGATATTTCCTGGGATGTATTCTGTGTAGCTGAAGAACTTTCAGAACAATAGGGTGGCAAAATGAATAGAAGCTTAAGAATAAGCAAAATAAGCAAAAAGACTTGCTGGTTTCTTACCGAGCCGATGCTGATGCTGGCGGTGGTCTGGCTCTGGCTGTCCGGGGACGGGCTGCTGGCGGTGGTACCGGGAGAGGCCAGAGTGGGCAAAGTGATGAGCTGGATGCCCTGCGGCAGCACCTGCTGCTGCTTCTGCAGGTCACTGAGCAGCTGCGCCTGGGCCTGAGCCGTCAGCTGGTTGAAGAGCGGGTACTGGGAGAGCTGCTGCTCCAGGGTCAACGACTCTGCTGACACGGCCTGAGGAAACACGCACATGGACTCTGCTTAGGCTTGTCCCATACAATGTGATGTATGTTGAATTCACTGGAGGACTACTGCAGTGTAATTTCAGCTCTTCTCCCTGTGGTTTGACTGTTCCACCGTATAAAAAAAAACATCACCCAAACCTAGACCTGTCACAATAATTACGTTATCGACTTATCGAGAGCCGCAAAAATGATCAAGGTCATGACCATACATCATATGATATCGCCCGTTGTGTTTACATGCGTGTTTGTTTACATAAGAATGTTACCAACATTTTAGCCAACATGATGCCAGAATAAATAGCAGGGTTTTCCCGAATAATGACAGAGGAGAGCACATTAACGAGAACAAGCTGGTATGCCGACTGTGTTCAAAAACAGTGGCAACATAAAGTGGAAACTTGTTGTTGTTGTTGTTACTTATATCTAACTTAAAGCTAATATTTTATTACTTTTCACTTCTTGTGAAGAAAGGTTCTAACCATTAAGGAGCTGGATTGGCAGTATTGACTCTCTATACCCCTGTGCCAAATGTTTAATATTTATTTAAGTGCAATTGTTGTTAACAGAGCCCAAGAGTCCATTATATTTATTGTTTTGGCTGTGTGGTTTTATTTTATTGATGTGTGTTTCGGATATTTTAATATTTAACATTCCAGTGTCTGAATATGAAGAATTAAAAGTCCATTGCTCTTTGAAAGGGTGTACTTGCATTATTATGCTATTATATTATCATTATATCAGTAGCATAAAATGGTCTTACAATTACAATAATATAGTTTATCACAATTATTGAGTATGAATGTTACGGATGTGCATTGATGTATTTTCTGTTATTAAAGTATTGCTAAAAATACTAATGGAGACCCCAGGAAGAGTAGCTACTATTACAGTGCAGTAGCTAATGGGGATCCAAACAAACAAACAAACAAACAAACCAGTTCCAGTATTGTGACCATGTTACAGTGGAGTGCAGCAAACAAAAACTGCAAAGCTTTAGGCCGCGAACTTTAAGTTATCCGAGCCGAGCCTTACCTGCGTGATGTTAACGGGTGAGGAGAGGGTGGGTGAAAGCTGCTGTGGGGACTGTTGGAGATGGAGGTCAGAGGTCAGGGTGAGCGGCACCACAGGTGGTTGCCGGCGCTGTGCCGTTACAGTCATGGTGGGCTGAGAGGGGGTGGGGATCCCTGGTGAGGGGAATAAAAAAATAGAGTATGCATGAAAGGTTTCTTTGTATCCCACTCAACTCAAACCAGCTCAGTGCTGTAAAGTAATCAGCAATTTTAAGAAGAAGACACCACTTCAAGGAAAGCACTTCAACAAAGCTTAATATTGATTTATGAACAAATGCATAAAAAAACACAAAGTTAAAAATGTACATTTTCGGCCGTGTCCACAAAGATGTTAACATGAGCTACCTAAAAGCTGCTAGATTATGGTCAAAATAAACAAAAACTGAATGAATGGAAAACAAAATTTCCATTAACTAACTACAGTGGCCATTCAATCTGCAATAAAACTATTTCACAATGATGTGTGCAGTTAAAATGTAAAAATCATCCATTCACATGGATTGAGGCAGACGGTAGACCGGATATCATTTTAGTGGACGAGAGCAGGACGGTAAAATGAGGTGAGCAGCAGAGAATACCGGCAACGGTAAACAGCATTGCAGTCCAATGTTAAAATATTTCAACTTTTTGGTTATCCTCCGGGATGGTATTTACACTCATTCACTTTCCAGCTCACTCGACCCCCACCTGCCCACTCCTCTCTCTCTCTCTGTTGTTTTCATTGAGTCTCTGTCCAAAACTCTGCCAGTTTGACCAGCTGTTTTCACTACGAGCTAATTGGCTGTTGAAGCAGGTGACGTGCGTTACGTTCTAAAACCAGCCGCTGGTGACTTGACACGCTGAGTCGCAGGCCAGTTCACACCTTTCACTGCAACGTTCTAAATCTGTTTCGTCTCTTCGTGAATCTTTGACCTGAACTGGTCTTAAGTCTCCAATGTCCTTCAAATAGGAGTGATTACCGTGGCTGGCAGCGCTGATGCCCAGGTGGGTGAGGTTGGTGGTCAGGCTGCCCGTGCTGTTGGCCGAGCTGAGGGAGGGGAAGGCCACGGTGTCCTCGGGGTCCAGCGGGGTGGACAGCGGAGGAGGGAACTGGATGTTGGTCAGATCAGGCAGCGAACCACCGGTGTTGTGTGCAGCTGGGAGCACGGATGGGTTCAACTCCTGGTCTGGTGATGGGAAAATACTAACAAACACAAGTTCTGTCAGACAGGAGGAAAGCTACTCTCTGAAATATCACCCTACTTCCGAATAATGGTCTTACCCTGATCAGCACACTTTGGCTTTTTAGTGGAATGTTTATCAATTGTGGCATTACCTCCATGTGAAAGTGCTTTTCCAGCATGTTTCCAGAAGGGTTTGCCACGGTGAGGAAAATTTCCCACTGGTTAATAAACATGTGACAACACCGGTGTTTCCGATTACACCACAAATGCACCACTTATGGATGGCTGTGCCTCTCTGGCTCTTCGCTCAAGTATATAAATACATCATATATGATCTGATTCAGCTGTGCTGGGCGGTATGACCAAAGATTCTAGCATTTTCATAGTAGAACACCTTTTCTTCTTTCTTGCATGACTGGGCCTTATTATAGGTTTATAGTGGCGTAATCTACTGTCAGGACTTCAAAGAATATAAAAACATGCCGTTCGGCAGTTTATTTTTGCAGAATTATTAGTGTTACAAATTGTTTATGTGTGCCATGGTGTTTTGCCCTGTTAAAGAGAGTTAGTTGTGGATTATTAATTGTTGAGTTAAAAGTTATAGCCGTTAGTAAAAAGGGTATGGGGGTCCCCTCTCAGTACACTTACAGCTTACCCTGACTGTAGTGCTCTTCGGGGCAAACAATACATGTTGCTGCCTTTTGAAGAGCTACACCAATTGTTCCAGCTATGCAGTATGGCAGTAAATGAAAAGTTAATTCAAGTGAATTCTGAGTCCTGCTGCGACTCTGCTGCTGTACGGAGCGGACACTTTCACATGGGCACTGATACGCAAAAATGTGGTTTATTTCTACAAGAAAAAAGAAAAGTGACAGTAGGGGAGGTGACGCAAGTGATGTAATCGGTGTATGCCCAAACAACATCTACCACTGCAAGCCTAGTTTCCAGTGTACCTCGACCAGCTGTCTTGCATCAGCGCACTTACAGTGTGACTTATTTATGGCTGTGTGACTGATAGGCTGCTATACTCCAGTGGTGTTTCACTGTAAAGAATAATAAAACAATAAACCACTCACTTGATTCCCGGGACATCACATGTGTTTGATGAATCATCCTGAGGAGAGAACATAATAATGAAGCCGTGAATCTCACGTGGTTTTCATGCATCATAAAGTTAGCCCTTCCTTTTCCCATCAGTACCTTCTCGTCATCCCACAACTGTTTCTGCGCATCCTCGTCTGCATTCGACTCCGAGTTCTCCGTCCCAGGCACTGTTAGCAGCAGTACTAATTAGTGAAACAGCAAGACACTTCGCTGTGACAAAACGCACAACAATACAAATCAGTGCAAGAAATGAGTCATCAATATCCGAGCCAGTCAGGCAGATATAGTGCTGTGTGCACTAGATTCCTGAGTGTCTAAAAATAGCAAAGTGACCACCAGACAGACTGAGCGGATGCCAGCCAATCTTGGCTTCATTATACGAGAGCTTCACACATAAAAAGACATAATCCATGGATAATCAGTGAATTATTGATCCTTCTCTCTATATCATCCTGAGTCAGCTCCCTTCAGGGATGTTACTTCTCTCCAGAGGAGTGGAGCAGCATGCTGAAGCAGTTCTCTGCCCCAGGATCAGTATCCATTTACTCCATAAATATTTCATCAAGAGTCGACATCGACTTCTTTAAGGTTTGCCGCCTGCATTAGTACACTGCACGTTAATAAATAAAAGCGTCTCTGTGTCTTTGTAACAGGATCCTCCATTACCTCGTTTAGGCTGCAGCTCCTGTGATCCCCCTGCAAACACCTCCTGGGGCTTGGGATTCATGGCGCTCTGGTGTAAGGCGGAGTCCGAATTTGTCCTGGATGTGTTAGAAATATGAGATGTCAGCAAAATCACTGCCAAATCCCCGACACTGGGCAGAGAGCCAGTTCTACAACATCACGTCCATGAAGAACCACATTCTGTTACAGACCTTTATTTTATCATATGGCTCAATATATGGCCTTCTTTGTGTTGGTCGAGTTTGGGTATTTTGTACCAACACGGATGCACAAGAGCAATTTTTTTTTATAATTGAGCTGTGTCCGGTTGTGTGTCCTAGTTATCATTTTTGGCAAATGGACGAGGGGAGGTGGCTTACCTTCTCCAGCTAGTGTCTGGCGGAGGGGAGAGGTAAACTGAGCTGTAAGGACAGCTGTCAATGTGAATTTAGTTAAGGTGAATAAAGTAGAGGGGATGAAAAATGGATCTCAGCTAATCCATTCTTTCATGTCTGTCGGCTGATTCGACCTGATACATAAATGACCACACACACACACACACACAAGTGTTATTGGGATCCAATTACTTTGAAAAAGGCATCAGTCAGTGTCTTGTTATCCAATATATTTCTAAGAATAATCTTGTCAACGGGAGTGTAACAATACACTGAATTGCATTGTGTCATTCAACATTCGGCTCTCAATGCATGTAGTGAAACAAACAATTCGCCTCACCCTTTGTTCAAAATCTGTCAAACAAATTCTCCTTTTTCCATCACATCTGGTGGTTTCATATAAAACTGAAACTGTATGGGAATCGGGCAAATCTACCATTTCACTGAGATCTCAAATGTTAATTGTTATTTTTATTTAATCTTAAAAACACTTTTGGGTCATGTCTTGTTTTAGTTTAAGGGTGTATTTAGTGTGACACGACACCTTCTAATTACAGACTATGTTTTGACAGGTAAAGTGTACGTTTCTCCTGGAAAGCTATGGCAGTTTCTTATTCACTGTGAGAAATGAACAGGCAGCACCTCCTGTATAATTTAGATTCCCAAGTACAAATTCAAGCTCAAGTTTGTCATTCCAACTATAAAAATAACATGAAATGTCATTGTATATCTTGCTGTGAGCATTTTGGATTCCCAGTAAATTATATAGTAGTATCTAGAGTAGTATCTCGACTAAATCGGATGAAAACTGTTCAAACCTACTCAACGTGTTATGTCTTTAAACATGCTAACTTAAATTACACAACAGATTGAAGGTGCAGGCCTTCAGAACTAAGGTTGTCAAAAGTATCGATACTTTGATACTTTTTCAATACCACATGTTTAAAACAATACAATATCCACGTTATATAGTAGTATGGAATAGTGGTATGGAATATGGAATAATAGTATGGAAAATACCAAAGCTATAATAAAAAAAAGCAGATCTATAATCAGATTTTCGACCGAAGGCTGCACAGATGAAACAACAGGGAAGAAAATCAACTGTGTGTTGGTGTGTGTTGAGGGACTTGTTTTCTGTACCAGCACTGTGGGCAGGTTGTTTTCCTTTCCTAATTTGTGTGCCAAGGACTTTTTTTTTCTTTTTGTCGTGGTATCGAAAGAGGGAACGAGTGTTGTTTTTTTTTATAGTATTGCATCGAAGTTTAAAATTCTGGTTCAAGCAGCCTCTGAAGCCTCAAAGCAATAATGAATACACACGAAACATCCTTCACATGCTTCCAAAAACAAAAACAAAAAGGATATCTGGCGTCCATGTTTGTCGACTGACAGCGGTCGACGGTGAGGTGACGTGATGCGGTTCCGGTCACGGTAAACACGCTCCACCAGCCCGTGGTGCCGAGTTGTCCGACTGGTATCCAGCACCGAGTTCTAAGAGTGAACACAGCAGGTGAATGAGGCCAGCAAAACAGCTTACATACGCAACAAAATTCTGTCTTTTAGGATAATGTCTTAGGATTAATGGTGCAAATGTGTTCATTTCAAAAATGAGTCAAGCCATGGGCCCCCCATACTGATGCTCGAGTTGGCAAATGTATTTAAAGATGGAAAGCCATGACAAGCAATGATATACTTTAAAAATTTAGGAACCAAATTACACTGCAGGGTAGAACTACACACTTCTGGCTTCCTTTCGCTCCTGAGCTGTGATAAAACCTGGCCGGACTATGCAGCTCTGAACAGCAGCTTATTTCTGAACACTTTTCTGCCGTCATAGACTAAACTAAGCCTGCAGACTTCTCTGTTTTGAGCCAATCTTTCACCAATACTACAGATAACGGCAACCTTTGTATGTCCAATATCATCACCAACAGCTAAGAAAGGTACACGGGTCGAGAACAAACCATTGATTCACCAGCCGAGAGAGGCTAAGGGCTCACCTGAAAAGGCAGGTCAATGTTGCCATTTCCAATCTGATTGACATTGGGCAGTGAGCCTCCATAGTACTGTCCACGATTCTGCCCTAGTTGCAAATACTGGGTCTTCTGTAACTGCAACTGTGCAAAGTAAAATTGCATGAAAGCATGAGTGAATGATTGATCTGATTCACAAATAAAGTGATGCTAAAAATGAATGATGCCTGCCGGTCCACAGTGGTGAAATGAAAGATTAATGAGTCCGTTAATTGACAGATGAAACATGACAAGACAGGCAGATTGGCTGTTTCACGGACAATCAAGAGGCAGACATCAGACATCTTTCATAGCAACGAAAAATAATCACATCAGCTGATGTGAATGACTCCTGACTGACAGCTGGTGGAATTACAGTCTTTCCATGTAACACACCTGGTGATTACATTAGCCACGTGTCTTAACACAGAACCAGTCACAAAGGTCATGTATGTTATTACAGAAACACTGTGATGGGAGTCCTCTTTTACCATTAATGAAGGTGATAATGATCTGAACAAATGCAATGGATTGATGGGATGGAAACACAAAGAAATCTGGCAGAGACCAAAAAACTGACTAGTTACCGTATTTCCTCAAATAGTGGCCGGGAGTCAAATAGAAGATGGGTCTCAAATAATGGCCCGGGGGCGTGGTCGACACAAACAAATAAAAGCCTCAAATAATGGTCAGGGGGAAAATCAAGGGTGGCTAAACTCCCAGTGACTGTCATATTTGAATGCCAAGTAAGCATAATGTATATTTCCATCACTTTTAATTTAGTAAATTCAATAAGTCTACCCGGCCGGGATGCAAACTTACAAAAATAAAAGGTATATGAAATATATTTATTTCATTACAAAAGTACATCACAGCAATAATTACATTTGCTGAGTGTAATGATAAGCCCTGCACTGAACAAAAAGAATGCGGTTCTATTTTAATTAGGAAAATTAATTAATATATCATAGCACTGTTATGCATTTTACTCTGCCGATTGGCGACCCAATAAAAACGGGTCCTCGACCCATTTTGGGTCCTGACCATAACTTTGGGAAACACTGATCTAAAGTGTTACTGTCTGATCAAACAGGGGGAATTAGAAATAAAGGCCTACATTCTAATACAAGCCTGCTTCAAATAAAGGCCTGGTACCCTCTGCAGCTGAGGTAAATAAAAACCCTGGTCACTATTTGAGGAAATACAGGTCATTTTTCCCCCCCTGCAGTAAATGACAGTACAGCTCAGGTTTACACTGATGCATCGTGCGGTAAGTGGGCATCATTTCCAGCAATTGAGCCACAAATTAACCCAAACATTTCCTGGCAACAAGATGCTCCTCCTGTGGTTACTAGAGCTGAAACAATTTGTTGATTAATTGATTAGTTGATCACCAGAACATTAATTGGCAACAATTTTGATAATTGAGTAATTGTTTCAGTCATTTTTCCAAGTAAAACAATCCAAACATTCTGTTGTTCTAGCTTCTAAAATGTTTGCTGATTTACTCTGTTTTGGGGTGATATAGAATTAGAGTATAGAAAGATATTCCATGAAGTCAATTTCTGTTGATTGTAAAGGATAATTTCCACTATTTTCTGATACTTTATAGAGTAAACTAACTAAAATGCAATTATATCAATTTTCATCAGCAATCCGTTGATTCTATTTTCTATTAACCAATCAATTGTTTCGTTTATATAGACTAAATAATAGCTAGACATTGTATATAAAATGTAAGGAAATTATGAAAAATGCTTATCAGAGCCCACAGTGATGTCTTAAAATTGCATGTTTTGTCCCACCAGCACTCACAAATGCAAATATATTAATTTTTATAATTATATTTAAAAATAAAATAAAATAGAAAACAGAGAAAAGCAGCAAATCCTCATATTTGAGAAGCAGGAACCAAAACATTTGCCATTATTGCACAATACACGACTTCAATGATTAATTACTTGTCAAAATCAATTATTCTTTTATCAGCGGATCAAATAATCATTATTTACTGTTGATGGGAGAAAGTTGCCAAACTTACCCTGACTTAACGTTAACGTACACTAACTACAATAAACTGAGCTAGTAAAACTTGAGGGTGGGTTGTATTTATTTTCCACATGTCTGATATGTACTTATTGTTAAAGAAATAGCGAGTTAATATGCTAATGAGCTAATGTAACGGGTAAATGTCAAGCTAATAGTGGATGGTTAACAGGGAGAAAAAGCACAGCTGGAAAGGCTGGTTAACATCTGATTGGCTAGCAAATGCTAAGTTAGCCCTCTCAGAAATATTGCTTCAATTAAATTACTAGCAGCCGACTTCCCTACCATGTTGTTGTGATGCAGTTATTTAGCTATTCATGTCAGACTATTTAACGAAATGACAGCAGTGTCTGGTGAAACCAGCACAGGTGCACATTAACGTTATTCACAGCATCAGCAAGCTAGCTAAGCTAGTTAACGCTGCACACGAGTAGCTGGTTATATGTGAATATAACGCTAGCATGATTTAAACAGGCAGAGTGAAAACATAATGTGGTGGTGTTGAACTGATGCAGCCGAGGACGTTAATATTAACTTTAGCTAACGTAGCATCCCAACGTTCAGATGCATCTCCGCAGCGCTCGACAGCTGCCAAACAGCGATGCAACAAAAACATAAACAGCCGGGGTGTGCAGGTCTTACCCGCGCGGCTCTGGTGATGTTCAGGTCTTTCATCACTTCTTCAAACGCAGCAGTTTCCTCCGCCTGTTTCTGATTATGCAAGGCGATTTTTTCGCTAAATTTGCGAGGATTGTTAGAGGACGCCATCTTTCCCTCTTCTTCTCAATGGAATGTTACGTTACACACCACGCTCGGGCCTTCTGGTGTCGTCATCACGCACGGTCAGCGGCACGCACGCACGACAGTGGTGTGTTGATGTTGTTTGCCTTTTGCATCAGCTGCTGACAGTAAGATAGATAAGATAATTTTGTGCCCAAGATGCTTGAAATATACAGTGACAAAATAAAGTATGCATGCAGAACAAATAAATATAAAAGTACAACTGTGCAAAACAACATGCATTGAGTAATGAAAGTGCTGGTGCTGGTTACACACGCAGTGTATAAACACTGTAAATGTGTATCCGCGTTGCTATGTTTCAAATGTTACAAGCTACTGCAATGTAATTATTTGTATATATATTTATTACTTCTCATTATGCATACATTTACTATATTATCTGACTATGAAGTGGCTGGACTGAACATCATCCTTATCCCTGACATTTCCACCAGAGAGCAGTGTTTGGGAGTAACTAGTTACATGTAACTAAATTACTGTTACTAATTACAAAATAAATGTAACTGTAATCAGTTACAGTTGCTGAGGAAAAAAAAAAGTAATTAAATTACACTTACTAATCATGTTGGTGATTACAAAGGTGTTACATTTGAATATATAGCTTTAGGTAAAAAGCTTATATGTAGAATATAACATTAATTCTGTTGCTTTGCATCTTTTCTCGGTGCAGGAATGTTTTCTTTTGGCAGATTTACAGACAACTACACTACAGCACTCTACACTGCCTGCTTTAAATTAATATTTTTATGACTTTTGAGCTTTATTGCCCGTAAAACATTTGTTAGGAAAGTAATCACAAAGTAATCAAATGTATAAGTTACATTACTTTGATGAAGTAAGTAAAATAGTTAGATTACTTATTACATTTTTAACAGGGTAACTAGTAATCTCTCACTGATTACACTTCAAAAGAAACCATCCCAACACTGGTCACAACTATACTATGTACAGGGCATTCCCCGGCTGCAGTGACAGTGCAGAGACGCTGAGAGCGCAGATGCAGAAGACCATGAAACGCTGACCAATCAGAGCAGACTGGAGTTTTTCAGGAGGGGGGCTTAAAGAGACAGGCGCTAAAACTGACGTTTTAAACAGAGGGTGAATGCAGGTATATTCAGACAGACACTATGAGAAAAATAATGTGATTTTTGAACAGTAAAGCTTGTAAACATGTTCTAGCAGAAACCCAAAATAGCATGAACCTGAAAATGAGCATAATATTTCCCCTTTAATCATGCCCAAGGATATTTGTACAAGAATAAACTATGCATTATTTCCCATGAGCTGTTACATTAAGGCCCTCTACATTTTTAATGTTGCTGTAGTGCCATCTATAGGCAAAATGTAATCACATTGTGCAGAGGAGTTGATGCATGCATGTGACATCAAAATGTGGTTGTTATTGCACAGTGTGTTGTAGAGTTATGGAGGTTTATGTATTATCTGCACCTATAAGAAATGGCAAAAAAGAAAGCAAAATAGGAAACTGGTATGATGAAAGAAAAAAATAATGGGAGAAAAAATGAATTTACACATTTTTTGACATATTCTGTTTCCATACAAAGAAATGTGACCAGAACCTCCTTGATAGATTTATTGATTAAGTTCACAGTCGCCTATATGCAGCAAAATATATACAAAATCTTTAACAGACACATCATAATTTTAGATTTGTTGACATGCAAGATTATTTATCTCTTCTATAATTGTGTTGACTCAGTGTGTGTAATCTCTGTGCAGGTTGTGTGAGCCCACAGCAGAGCACTGAAGAGTGGTTAATGAAGAACTTTGGGTCCTTCAGAGCCATGGCCCGAATGACGGACTTTTCAACACTCAACATGGTCTTCAGTGGCGTGAGTTCACTTGAGTTTCCCTCAAGATTTATCAGATTTACAACAGCAGTCAGAGTGCAGAGATTTTATTCTGTGACACTTCTACCTCTACGTCTTATCCTCCTCCTCCTCCTCCTCCTCCTCCTCCTCCTCCTCCTCCTCTGTCCTACCTTGTGTTTTTTCTCCCCCACAGTTGGAGGTTCTTCACCTGCTGTCTCCAGCGCAGAAGGCCGAGCTGCTGCTGAGCCCTGAGGTCGCCGGTTTAGACAACGGCACCCTAAGTCTGGTCTTCCACAATTTGTTGACAGGCGGCCATGGCCCTCCACCCACCGCCTACCCTGGAGGGGGCTACAACTGGACGACCCCTGGATACCCTCCTACCTATCCTCCACATCCCACATATGACCCATACTCACCACCGTCCCCACACAGCAGCCTCAGACCGGTACTGTGATGTAGCATGCATGTGTGGATACTGCCAATTATTATTTGTTTTGTTCAAATCTTTGAGATTTTTTCACATTTCAAGGGGAAATCCGAATGTTTCCAAATCTGTCAGGCATTTTTTGAATATACTATTACCATATAATGTACAGGTAATGGTGCAGCCATAAAAAAACATCATATTTTGGGTTTGAAAATTTCAAATGATTATACCAAAAAACCAAGCTTCAATGATTTCAATGTTGGAACAAACAGACTGCTGTGTCTCACTTCAGATACTTCCATTAGTACAATTAATGTAATACACTGTGTACACTATATACTCGTGTAGTGCAGACATTTCGACAGGGTAGTTATGCACTGACCTGAACCGCTTCTTCTTCCTTTTAGTGGTGAATTGCGACCGGCGGAGCATTACTGCCACCTATTGTCGCCCGCCAAAATATCTGCAGGATTGTTTTCTCACTATCTAACTACAGTCGGGTACAGGCAGAGACAGTGGATAAACCAAACCGAGACCCCGCAACCCAGAGTCATTTCCTCTGTCTGCATCATGTGCGTTTAGTTACAGCCCCGCCTCTTTAGGAGACGAGCAGCCGTCCTGAACGTATTGATTCCAATGGAAGAAATGAACGTGAACACAGATTATGATCAATCCTTTCGCCCCACAGTCACCAAAGTAAATACTGGACCCAGTTTTCACAAGAAGCCACATATCTCCTGAACAATCTGACACTAAAATGACATTTTTCAGACGGACAGATCAGGAGAAAATTAACTTTGTTCGAGACCTTTTTCTGTCTCAGCAACGAACTCTCACAAGATCTGGCAACACAGCTAAGATAACGTCAATCACCACAGATTACTAATTTTTTTTAATGCTAAAAATAGCTGTTAGCCATGTAGATATCTAATATTAGCAAAATAAAATATAAATAAATTGAGCAAATATAACTTTTCATCCATCACGTTTACTACACTTTCAAACGAGACCGCATCCACTGGTGGTACTGGCGTTGCTGTATCTTTATTAATATTCATTATCTTTGGTACAGGTACTTAATTGATAAAACACATATATAGCTTACATTTGTATAATTAGGTGTTTGCCGTTTAAAACCCTGACCGCTGCAGCTCCGTCACCCGCCATTTTCAGCAGTTTGAAAAAACGTTGGTGGTCCGGTAGCTTCCGCTACCTAGCAAAGATGTTGACCATTGAACATATGTACATATGTACATGGGTGCTAATTAACAAAAGTTACAACACAACTCCAAATCAATGCTAATGTTGCTGCATATCTGCTGGACAAACCTGTTCATCATATCAACTGGTGATAATATGTCAGTGTTGTGTTCACATTCTTAATTAATTAACCCAGGTTTGAAGAAACATATATACTGTACTGTACTATATTTAAATACAGTATAAGAGGAAGACCACACGTTTAAGAAGCTAAGATGTTTTAGTTCCCAGTCTTGCATCTCATTTTAGACAATCTCTCCTCTTTCGTCACACTTACAGGTTGTAAAAGGCTTCACGACGGCTTTCAAATCCATTGGGAGTTTCGTTCATGACTTTGTGTCCTTCACACAAGAGGTATACACACACACACACACACACATACACACACACACACACACACACACACACACAGTACACATGCCGAGTTAATATGACTTCTGACCTGCTGGTGTTTCTCTCCAGAGGGACGTGTCAGAAATAAGAAGCACCACTCTCACCCAGTTCCTGCTCAACTGGACTCTGGCCGAGCTGGCGGACATGTACCGGCCACAAAACACGTCTGTACTTCCAGAGAGGCCACAGTTTGACGTGACAAATGTGGAGGATTGGTACCAGCATGTCGTGATGCCAGTGTTACGGAGGTTCCTGCCAAACGACGGCACCCTCATGCATCAAAACATCACACTGGCCTTCCACCAAGTGTTGTAAGTCAAGATAACATTTGTGTTCATGTATTTTTTCCATATATTATTTTTCAATTCAGTGTGTGTCAATAAAGATATAATTAAGTGGAAAACAAAAGATGAGTCAAATACAAACTTACATCTCCTATAATTTTAATGCTGCTCAGTTCCAGCAATTAATGCAGCAATTAGCTTTTCATCTAACTGTAGCTCTCTGAAGTCTTTTTCAGCCTTCTTAGCTCATTGTTTCAGTTTTACTCTTCAGTCTCCAGCAGCAGGCAGCTGTTTCCAGCAAAAACAAACCTTTGATAAACCCACTACACTAACCCACCAGGCACCAAACTGCACAAAGTGACCAGCTGGTGAAGAAACTGCAGCATCTAGCAGCTAAAGACGCTGATATTTTTTGTGTTGGTGGAGACCAAAACGGAGCTAAAAGGAGAGTGAATATTGGATTGTCCAGAAACATGACTCCAAATTAATGTTGCTTCAAATCAATCAAATCAAAGCAACTTTTATTGTCACATACACAATCTTACACAGTACAACATGCAATGATTTTTGTTTAATGCCAGCTCCAGAAACAACTATTAAATAGAGAAAATAGAACAAAATATACTATGGAATAAAGTAAAATAAAGTAAAATATTTTACATTAAGAAATCATGAGTAATAATAAAACAATGGAACAGTACGTTTCTGAGAAATGACTCTGAAACAGTGAAACGGAATGAGTTTCAGACAAAACTGAAACAATATAACCAGTTCATGTCTTTTAGATGTGTAAAAAGACAATAGCTTGCTAACATGTTAGCCAAAGTAACTTCATAAGGAGTAAATGTGTTGAGATTGTGTGTTTGTCAGCTTGTTGTGAAGTTCCTCTGCCCACTCGTGGCCACAAATTAACAGCAATCCACCCCAGGTCAGTCGATATGTTTCTGTGTTATTATAACGACTTTTGAATGTACATTTGTGTCTTGTGTGTGTGCAGCTATCTGGATAATGGCATGGACAATGACACCAATGAAATCCAGGATGTCTGTAGCATCACTCTTGATGGGAACCCTTGCGTGGTGAGGCTTAATTTTATTCTTAATTCTTTTCTAATTAACCAGTTTGAATGTCTAGAATAAATTTGTATTTACACTAACAGTAGCATTTCCTTGTCGTCAAAACTCATCTTAAAGAGCTGCTTGTATTCCCATCTTTTTTTCGTCCTACCAGCTGACTGATGCGGTCGTTAACGTGGCCAATGTTTTGCACTGTGCCGCTCGTAGCAACCTGACAATGTCCGAGGAGACGGTCATGAGATTGATTGTAGAGTTGACAGAACGTCTGAATTTACTGATCAAAGAGTTGTCCACAGTGGTGAGTATATAAAAACACTCTTATGCTAACATTGTTTTATGTTAGCATAAAAAATTATTAAATAATCAAGGTTTTCTCAGGGGATAACAATGTTGACTTTTAGTCTGAAACGGGACACGAACACCCGTCTCCTGGGTTTGTTTGTTTGACCCATCCATCACTCCGTCTGCCCGCGCAAAACAGGCTTCTTGATCTTTTATATTACGTTGCCTCACTTCCTCGTTTACTCCCATCATAATTACTACGGCCACTAGAGGTCGCCGTCTAAAAATATACCGTCAATATGGCCCGTAAGCTGGCTGGCCTCCTGGCTCACAGTTATTACTACGAATTACTGCACATTAATTTACAATGAACAGTGAATGACAACAGCCTGTGTAAACGGAGGGAAGGGCATCCATAACCCCAGGCCCTAAAGTAATATGAAGACACCTCTGCCTCCACCATAAAACTTGTGTTTTATGAATTCTAACTCCTGCCTGGGAGACAATCAACCATCACACTTATTTATTGTAAACTACTTTGTTGTAAACATTTAAATTGAAGTCAGTGCTTCCTTTTTCCTCATGTAGAACTTCAAAGAAGTGGGGGCCGACATTCAGCAGATCTTCCGTGAGACTCCGGAGTCTCCGGCTCTGACCCGGGAACATCTGGAGGACCCGGACTTCATCAAGCTCTGGTTTCAGATCAAAATGGTGCCCCTCCTGCCTGACGTATCCGCTGGCCTCCTGTCCTGCCTCAGCACCAAAAACTTCTCCTGCCCAGTTCACCAAACCATGTGAGCACGCATGCACGCACGCACGCACGCATGCACGCAGACACTGTATGGTGTATTAAATGTAATTTCTTTCTTTTCTTTTTCAATATGTGCAGTGTGGCAGAATTCAGCAAACACGAGCATTATATGTATCCGAGTTCTGACATCTATGAGTACTTCATCTATCCCTTCCTGCTGCATCACAACACCTCTGGTGAGTAAGCTCTGAGCAGAAGTAGCAGCCTTTAAAATGGTACAAAAAAAGAACAGAAAAGCAAAAGAACTGTCTTTTTCAAAATAATTTTTCACCAGAATCTGAAATATTTTTTATCCTGCGTGTAGTTTTCAAAGTTTTTTGAGAGTTTTTGTGCAAGAACGTCTCTCCGTGTATTAACTGTCCATTTCTTTGTTTGTTTTTGTGTTGATCTCATCTTTTTCATCTTCTTTTTTATTTAATTTGTCCGGTGCAGCGCATTGATTTAGAATGGTGAACAGTTTCACCGGAACTACTTAGTAGGTTTCCATTAACACATTTTAATGGACACCTTGCAGCCAATCAGAAATGAGTATTCACCCAAACCATGGTATAATTAAAAAAATAAAAAAAAAGTCAAGACAAAGTGTTAATACATGCAGTTAATTTGAATAAATATACATTAATCTTTGCGTATGTTTCAGACCCTCAGTGTATCTCCTCAGCCAATCACAGCGCAGAATGGCTGATAAAAAACTTTGGTGTCTACTCAAGAGTCGCCTCCATCACTGACTTCTACACGCTCAACCCAAACTTCTCTGGAGTAAGTCTGCAAAACACTGAAATGCTTCATCTAAAACTCCCTTATCTGAAGCCTTCACTGTGTTGTTAATCATTTCTTCTCTTTTGTCTCCTGTCCAGCTGGAGGTTCTTCACCTGTTGTCTCCAAAACAGACAGCAGAGATGCTGCTGCTGCCTCTTCCTACTCCACCTGAGAAAGATGTTGTTATCAACCGAGTGTTTGACTTCCTACTGGAGTCCCCTGAAGACAGGGAACTCCCGGAGGTCCTGCACTACCTGGTCTACCTCACCTCTGAGGTAACGGCTTTGTAATGATACACAGCTGTAATGCTTTTGGAAAACGTTTACATTTCCTGGAGGATTAATTGTAAAATGTTTACATTTGTCAGGTGCAACCACCCTGTGATGTCTTCAATTACATGTGAGTACTTTCAGCTGCTTTTATAACTTACCACTGCATTGGTGATTCATTACAGACACATTTGATTTCCTTGTTTTCTTTACATTAGCCCAGTAGACCTTTTTCACATTTTGAATTGTTATCAAATACAGTTGTAACCCGTGGTGAAATGTAACTATGGCTGCACAATATATCGTTGTTTTTTTTTAAATCGTCATCACAATATCAACTTTCACAATAAACATATCGCGAAAAACACTCAGGATTTTTTTATTTAGTTGAGAGAAATGGTGCCTTTTGTGTTCAGTTCAATGTTAAATTTGTTCAATAAAATGTCAGAAATAGTTTTTAAATCAACAAGCATTTTGTTGTATTTTAGCAGTATACTGAAAGCAGCAGAAAGGCAAAACTGGTATGACGTTATGACGTAACTTATATGATGTTTATTTATCGCAAGTAATATTGTTATCACAATATTCAACAACGTTATCGCATATCGCATATTTTACTCATATCATGCAGCCCTAAATCTAACTAAGTGATAAGTTTAAGCCAGGTTTTTCAGTAGCTGTTTTTGGGTTCTGTTATTGACATGGATGACTTATGCTGCATTCAAGTGCTCCTCGGATGGTCCCAGTTTTCTCAGTTGGGAATTCGTTCCTCCGACTTCGGTGTGTTCATGAGCTAGAAGCCGCTTGAAGTCGGAATGTGGAAAAAAACATGGACGCCACATTATTGTGCATCATATTTTACATGAATTATGGGATTCTATCAATGTTTTATGTTCATTTTATGACTATTTTCCCTTCTGAAGCTCTTTGGGCTATCCTTCTTAGGATGCTATACAAATAAAGTGTATTCACAACAGCAACTAACAGTTACAATCATATTAGCCTACACATTACATGTGAGCAAAGAAATTATATAAAAATAAAAGTCCCTTACCATTAACTTTTTAATGGTAAATTTACTTGCATCCGCCATGTTACTGCGTCATATGACACCAACAAAATTTTCCTCGACTTTCCGAGTTGTTGTTCCGACTTGAGGGGGTGTTCACGTGAATTTTCCCAGTTTGAATTACATTTTTCCAATCATTCCGATACCACATGAATGCAGCATTATCTCTTTGACTATGCTACAAGAAATGCAAAGGTAATGACAGACTTTACACAGAGGCTCTGGTTTAGGGGTGTTCGGTAATCCACCCATGTACTTGAGTGCTTCCACTGTTGAATGTTTTTATGGGTTTTTTTTGTTTTTTTTTTCATTTGTGTGTCAGTTTTGAGAGATTGTACGGAGCCATACCACTTCTTCCACGAGACATGGAACCAGATGTCTGGGCTCGCATAGATCAGCTGATAAACCTTGCACCAGATGGTCAGTCTCTTCCTCACATATTCACAGAAAAACATACAGGATTACCACAAACACAAAGTCACAATTACCTCCCTTATACCTTCTGCCTCGGCAGATTCAGATTGTATTGTATGTGTATTACAAGTGTTATCATGTGCACACAATAGTTGACTGAATAATTTTTTATGTTTCGATTTGGACAGATTGCGTGTCAGAGAACTTCACGGTGAGATTTCTTTTAATTTGTCCAACTTTTTTTTTTCCAATTAATGTCTTTTATCTGTATTTTTTTTGGATAAATTATTTTAATGTTCTTTCAAATGTATTCATAATGTCATTCACAGTGCCCGACAACCCAGTACAATGGTAAGAGCTCTTTGACACGTCACTGTGAAGTCAAATTTTATTACTCAGAGTCATTACTTTACTGTAAGTGCTTTCTTTCTCTGCTGTTTGACAGGTACCCACATCTGCAGAGGAGTTAACAGGTATCCCATTTGATGTGATTTGCATCCAAAATTGCAAATAAGTGCTTCAGTAGTTGAATAGTGTGCTGACGTGTATTTCCCTTTTTACATGTATTCACAGCTCTGACCTGCTCCCTCACTTGAACACATCTATGGAAGTTCCCTGCAGTTTTACCTTGGAGACATATGCATGTACACAGGTGACTGATTTAAAAGAGTCAAAGTCAGATATACATGGGTATATATTTGAGCTTAATAACCACTTACTGTCTCACACATACAGCTGGAGAACTTCACAGCCAATCAGCTGGCGTCTCTTCTGAAGTGTAACCTGCCTGGAAACGGCCAGCACTCCAAAGTGCTGTGGAAGATGCTGCTGACAAAGCTCTCCTCTGTCTTGGATCCAGCTCTGGACATGTTGGCTAACATGGTCAGTCTTTTTTTTTTTAACCCTCTGATGAACATCCTCAACTTCTTTTCAGCTGAAAACCAAGATATATATGAGTATTTAGTAGTGTTGTGATGATTCAGGTCCAAATCTTGATGTTTTTGTACATGTTATTTAATATATATATTTGATTTTTACATATGGTGTTATAAATGTGCGTAGCGACTGCCCTCTGCTGGTTGAAACCCAGCTGTAACTGCTGTTGGCGAACCTGGTAGCAGCTTTGGTTGTTCCACAGAACCATCTGAGAAGCTGTCATTAGAAACTTTTTGGAAAAGGGCAGGCACTTTTAAAAAAATACCTGGCAGGTGATTGGACGAACGTCTGTCTATCAAACTTGTCTATCAAGTTGTTGTTTTGAATGAACAGTCGTGCAGCTCGCACACCTAAACCACACCTGTACCTGCCAGTAGCTCCTTGCAGGGTGCTGATTGGTCCAGTCAGATTCTGACTAGACCCAAATGCTTTACTTGGAGCCTGGCATGATGGATTTGAGCAATCACATGGAGTTGTGTTATCCAG
>JAOVVB010022395.1:0-16054 GCA_028570985.1 Heterobranchus longifilis | reverse complement strand
CTCAGATTGTGGCCTGTGAACTGCTCTGTAGTGTATTGCACATTTTCATTTCTGGCTGCCCTCTCATCAGTAGATTAACTTCACCTGCTCACTCTCCCCACTCACCTGCTCCTCATTCCCTCGTTAGCTGTCTATATACCAGTCCACTTTCCAGCATTTTGTTACCTGCCTGTCTGTCTTTTGATCTCTCCCCAGTGTTTTGACCCTGCCATTAAGTTTTTGTATTCTTCTACATTTTTAGACTCAATGGGCCTCATTCACCAATATCTTCCCAAGTTTTTTCTTAAAATTGTTTTTAAGAAAGGTCCTAACAAAAGTCTAAGTCAGATTCATGATGCGTTCTTAAACAGCAGAATTGTTCGTATCTTTGTTCTTATAATGATAAATCCCATTTCCTCATAAATTCAAAGGGCATGCCGGATGATCCTAATTAGCAGGTTAACGCCCCGCCAATCCACATAAAAGGGCATGAGACTGCAGGGCTGTACGCAAACACACAGAAAAGATGGGTCTATAAGTAACATGATCAATAAGTAATTATTGGATGGCATTTGTTAATTGGTGTGAAATGAAGTGTTGGTGCTTATTTATTTTGAAAGACCATATTGCTTTGTAAAGAATAAAAAATAATTATTTTAAAATATAATAAATGATTAGAATATTAATCTTTGTGAAAACTGCATAAGTGTGTTTTCAGAATAAATTTCTTCTTGAACGATTGGTGAATGAGGCCCTTTGTTTTTCACTCCTGCCTCCTGAGTTGTGCTTTTGGGTTCTTTTCCTCTGAAGTTTAACACCCTCACTCTTTCCTCTTTTATCTTCCTGTTGTTCAGAGTGAAGATGGCAGCGGTGATCTGAGGATAAAGAATGCCCAGATTTGGCATGAAGGTCGCTACACCTGTGTGACTCAGACTGTGGTGGACAGCGATAGTGCATACGCTGACCTCAAGATTGTAGGTCAGTCCCAGCATGCTTTGCCCAACACGTCCTCATACATAAACAGAATAGATCGTTTGTCAATGACTCTCAAAACGACTAATATGACCGTTTTATTCAATATTGTGAAACGGCTGCACGTTACAGTTTTAAACACGTGACCGTCACGTGGTTAACGTTGTGAAACAGACGTATTTGGTTATGTTTACACAAAAACTACTTGGTTATGTTTAGGAAAAGACATCCTGACGTTACATAACGTAACAGCGTCACTTAACCACGGAACAAAATAACTCAAGTTGACTCTTGGTTGCACACAATATGAACACCGCTCTCCTGGGTGAAAGCCCTTTGTTTGTTTGTTTGACCCATCCTTTAGTATGTACAGCAGACTTTCTCTGTCTTAATATGACATTACATGACTTCCTGCTTTGCTGCCGTTATAATTACTGTGGCCACTAGAGGTCGCCGCCTAACAACAACTGTAAATATGGGTCGTAATAAGCTGCTTGCACAGACGATATCCTTGTTGATATCCGGAGTAAATATAAAACAGAAGAATAAGCAGAGCAGACCATCAATGTAATACCTTCATTCCATGCACCTTACCTCCCTGATCCAGGTGTTCCCGGGCCTCCCGGTGTGATCCGGGTGGAAGAGATCGGGGACACGTGGGTGAAGCTGTTGTGGACTAAGGGATCAGAGCACAACAGCCCCATTCTCTCCTACACCATTCAGACCAGACACTTCTGGTCCCTGAATGAAGATGACTGGAAGGACGCCAGCACCAGTGAGTACTGCTCACTGCCAGTAGAGGGCCAGCTCGCTCTGAATCCAGCAGGAGTGTCACAATTTAAATTCGGAATTGAAAATCTAAAGATCTAAATGAGCTTTAAATTTCCATCATCAGAATCAAAAGCAGGATCTGCGATTCTCCCAGTAATTTTTTTCTCTCAACCTCAGTCTATTAATGCATGTCTGAAAGAAAAAAAGACAACACTTCATAGACATCACAGTGTAGCTTATCGGTAGCATGCTCTTTTCGAGACACCATGGCCAGTGCTGGAGTCAGAGGTGACGGAGAATCAACAGAACTGGAAAATCCTCTCGCTTCCCTGAAGTCAGCGGGGTGAAGACAGTTTGCCTTCTCTGTGAGTTATGTAAACAATGAACGGTAAAGCATGTGGGCACCAACAGGATCTCATTGTGCATTCAGGTGCACCTCGTAAACACCTTGTTGTTGTAAAGTACCCTTCTGCCATTTAGTGGCTCTTGTTTTTGTTGTTTAACAATGTGTTCCTAATTGACTGGTGTAATAAGTTGTTATTTAAATTATGACCATATGGCCTTATTGTGGTACCTCCCAAAAGAAGAAGAATTTGAAAATGCAAATGACATAAAACCAATGATCTGTTGATCTTTTCGAATCAAGACTCCATAGTCTAACCATGGCATAGCAGTCAGTGCTGAAAAAAAGAAGTTTAAATCCAAACTTGAATCGCATCAACCTTAAAAATCAAAAGACAAATCAAATCATGGATTTGGAGAATTGTGACACCCCTAGAATCCAGCTCTCTGACCTTACATGATCAGACCGCTTCAACCTGCAGGTAAAATGGACTTGTACGATGTTGATAGAATTGACTGAAACATACTGCACCATCAAATATAACACAATTTCTAGCACAATCTCAATTCTCACAATTCTCCTTCAGCTCCAACGATTCTTGATGGCAATATGGAGAGGGCAGAAGTGACAGACCTGTACCCCTGGCTGGAGTATCAGTTCAGGATCATCGCCACCAACGAGTACGGCTCCGGAGAGGCCAGCATCCCCTCCCTCAAGATCAAAACCTGGGATGCTTGTAAGGATAGAATACTAATATCTGACATAATTTAGTCAGGACAGGTGTGGGGTAAAGAAACAACCTTAATGACCTTTTTTCTTCTCAGCTCCAGTGATTTCTCCCACTGATGTGGCCGGTTATGGAGGTAGAAATGGCGAGATCATCATCACATGGACTGTAAGCAAGCCCTCAGTTCCTTTATCGTGTACCAAAAATACTTGCACACGTACCCACGTCAACAAAATCTAAGAAGTGTTTTTTCTTTCCTTTTCTCGTTTCCACTCCTGACCCTGTAGCCAGTGCAGCCGTGGTATTTCTACGGCAAAAAGTTTGGCTACATTGTGGCATTCAAGCCTCATGATGCTTACGACTGGTGGTACGAGACCATTTCTGACCCCGAGACGAGGCGTTACGTTCACAGGGACTCCTACTTCATTCCCACTGAAGAAGATTTCCAGGTCAGAGAGTTTCAGGTGAAGATCAAGTCGTTTAATGTGAAAGGAGACGGACCGTACAGCCTCACCAAGGTCATCTACTACCCAAGAGATGGTGAGGACTTTTGTTTTGTTTTGTTTTGTTTTGTTTCAGTTTTGGATTTTTAAATTCCCTTGGAAAAATAATGGATGGGGGCACTAAACCGAGAGTTGAGATCAACTTTTTCTTTCTTCTGCAGTACCTGTAGAGTCTCCGACAGACGTCTATGCCAGGCCGGTGTCTTCCACTGAAGCTCTGGTCTGGTGGTTGCCGGTGGTCGACACTGGTACAGGCCTGCAGCAGTACATTGAGGGATACCAGGTGCAGAGGTTTTACTGTACAAGTTCCATACTGAAGATTTCTGTCTCAAAAACCAACACAATGTCCCTCACAACTTATACAGATGCTTGGTCAGGGGCTACAGATACAGACACACCTTTTAGTGTAGTATAAAGAGCCAGAAAGTGGATAGATGGATATGTCAAACAAACACAGGCTTTCACCCCAAAGACTACTGGTGATGTCCCATGTGAAACAAAAAGTCAGTCAAAAAGTCTCCTAACCCTACTAGTACTTTTGTTGCCAAAACCTAACCAAGTGAACCTAAAAAAAAAAGTAAACCTACATTGGAAGTTTATTTTGAAAAGACACTATGCTAGCCTGGCATCACCAGACTAATTTGCATTTGCGAATATTTATCATTTTCGATTTCCATGGGGCGTTATCAATGGCGCAGACCAAAATACCTCTGGATGCAATTGGATAGACCTACAACCAATCAGAGCAATGCACATGCAAGTTGCAGCAGTGCTTGTTGCTGGTTCCCAGGCTAACTATATGCATGTAACTGCACGTTTCCTGTAAACACAGAAGTTTATTTTGAAAAAACACGATGCATGTAACAAGCGGAAACTGACAAGCCGTCCCTGATACTCCAAAACTCAAGCTAGAGGGGTATCTAGAGCATCATAGTTTGAAGCTTAGAGCCACTGACAAAGCATCGGTATTTGACGAGTTGGGAGTGAGAACGTGTTGCAAAAACATACTGTACAAACAATACAATGTCTTAAGGTGTACACAAAGATATAAGTATGGTAACGGGTTAAACTTTCACTCTGTATCCAGTGATAACTGTGTTGTCTGATCAACAAATTGACAAATGACTTGTTCCTTGCAAACCAGGTCAAGTACTGGAGGAAATACGATGATCCGGAGCCGGGAGCAAACCGTATATTTGTTTCAGCCACAGTCAACCAGACCAGGTTGGAGAACATGCTGCCAGACTCGCACTACCTCATTGAGGTCCGTGCCTTCAATGGAGCCGGCCTCGGACCGCCTGGAGAACATTGTGAGATGTTCACAAAGAGGCCACGTAAGACCAGTTACTCACAACCTATGGACAATCAGCACCTACAATGAGAGTTATCTTATTATAATGATATATAAATTTGATCTTAATAGATAATTCTGTTTTGTCTACAGCACCACCAGATCCTCCCAGGATGTGGCGCTACGTTACCTGGACAGGACAGTGGTTGTATGTGTGGTGGGATCATATCCAGTATGACTGGTTTGGAAATATTTCCTTCCCACTGTACTACAAGGTGGGTGTGGAAAGCTTTGCAAAGCTACTATCTATTAATATGATTTATTTCCCATTAGATCTAATTCCCAGGTCTACATGGAAATGATCACAAAAAACAGCTGTATATCGTTTGTACACGCAGCTTATTATGACTCATATTTACCTTCTGTTAGGGGGCAACCTCTAGTAGCCGCAGTAATTATGACGGGAGCAAAGGAGGAAGTCAGGTGACGTAGTATAAAGATCGACAAAGTCCACACAGGGAGGAGGACGGGGTGGATGGGTCAAACAAACACAGGACTTTCACCCAGTAGGCCTCTGTTTGAAGTCAATGTTGACTTATTTTAAGTTAACTATGTTAGTACGTAACTCCATCATGTACTATGTCACAACAAATGTTTATTTTAACCCTAATCCATCCTAACCAAGTCGTTTTGTTGCCTAAACTTAACCAAGTTGTTCCGCACCACATGTTTAAAACTGCGACCGTTTCACAACGTTAAATACAACGGTCATATATGTCATTTTGGGAGCAGAAATGTTGAAAATCTCCCATGCTTTTTTGTTTATAAGGTCATGTTCAGAAAGACTGGCTACATCTATGGGAAGGTCTACATCACTGGTTGGCACTTCATGGACTTCCCCATGCCTCAGCATGGAGACTATGAGCTGATGGTACGCGGCCGTTATGAAGGAGGGGATGGCCCAGTCAGGAAGATTAGCATTAAGGGTAAGGCTAAAATCTAAATCTAATAAAAAATATAATTTTTGTCCTCCTGGTCCATTTGTCTCATGTTGTTTCTGCTCCCTCAGGTAAAGCATCAGTGATCACGCCCACTCTAAGCCTGGTGTCTTTGATGCTGCTGGCGCTGTGCATTGTGGGATTGGAAATTTAAGCCCTGCCACAAGTGACATGTATATATAATAGACTCTGGGAAGTAAATTTGTGGATAGAAGAGATCCAGTCTTCACCTCCAAACACTCTTCACACTGATAGTCGTTGGTTTAGATCCTACGTCATGCATCTGTTCTGTTGCAACACGACACAGGACGCTGCTTTTCACCAAAAAAAAAAGCACTTTTTATGGACTTAATCTTCTAAATGAACACCACAGCAGTGAATTGCGTAGGACTCCTGCATCGGCCATATCTGTATGTCTAAAGAGAAGATCTGAAATGTTCTCTGCCAAATCCAGATTTTCACTACAAAGTAAAAGCCAAAACAAAGACGGACGATTAAGCTTTCCACACGCTGTGTTCAGATAGAAATAAAAGCATCCAGAAAAGTCACTTTTAAGTTGCTTTCTGAATGGAAAAAGAGTTATATCACGACTACGTTATGTCCTTTTCCTCTTCCATCATTCAACTTCCTTCGTGTTCGAATCGCTGTTTCCTGTTTGGAGTTGAAATGAACTGGATAAACAGTACCAAGGTAGAATTTAACCCATAGAATGGGGAAATTATATATAACAAGCACTATAAATCTCTCAGATGGTCATGCAATGAATATAATGTAAACAACTGTAAGATAATCACTGGAATGAGCAGAGAAGGATGTGTGACTGTGTGTACATTTTATGAATATATGTCATGTATCAGTTTTTCTTTTTGGATCACATACTGTATATCACATATTTTAAACAAGCTTATTCTTCACAATCATGTTTTCACTTTTGTTAAACTTTTTTAGATTCATTTTCTCGATCTTCAACGGTGCTGTGTGACGGGTATAGCGGATTTTTGCTTAATGTTAATGTAAATGGTCATCCTGTGCATAGACAATTGAAGTATGAGTTGTAGCTGCACCAATGAAAGCCATAACACTTTGATGACAACTTCCTGTTGAGACCAATGATGATTTCTGTGTGAAAATGTAATATTTCAATGAACCAGGAGGCCAGGGTTGGACAGAAATCGCTGTATATCACATATGTATGCTAATTTCCTTTATGTCGGGCTGCAAAACCATTAAACAGAGTACAACAATCTATATTGTGTCATTGGTTGAGTTTTAGTTCATTGATTTTTGAATAGCTAATTACAGGTGTCAAAAAACAACCATTTCATTCTTTTCGAACTTGAGATCAATCATGAAAATTTCCTATATGTTGGAAAATATTTAATCCACCTTTACTACTGCTAAACCATAATTTCATATTGTTTTGCCTGGGCTTTGATGTTTATGTGTCCTAGTGTTTAATTTTAGATTTAACGGAGAAGGAATTTAAATTTTCTTTCATTTTCTCCTTGAGTTTTGAGCTCTGAGCTCTATACAAACTGAAATGTGATGTGTGATTTCAATCAGCAGATGGCAGTATATCCACGTGCAATTTACCACCGTTTCCAGTATCATTCAGTTCGATCACACAACCCAGTGTTTTTATTTCTAATCTGAATTGTGACATTTATCATCTTACAATAAAGATTTGCACGACTGCAAAAATGTGCTCATTAAGAATCAAATGTATGTATGAGTATTCTTTGTTTCCCAGTAATATTATTCACATCTACCATCAGGTTTTTGTCACACTAGGAGCAGTATTGGTTTCTCTTCAGGTTATACTCTGCAGTGTGGACATTTTCATCATTTTCTATGATGGTGTTTCAGAAAAAAAGATTGGAAAGAGCTTTTTTCTGTCTGTGTGCTTTTGTTTGTGCTTTAAAATGAGCTTACAGTAGACTAGTCTCTGTGTGGGAGGCTTTTATCTCTCCTGTTTCCACCTCCATTACTGGCAATTCCCCCATTTTACCTCCTTCCCTTCAAACAAATTACCTAGGCACAGAAAATCCCATGCGAGGCTGAAATCAATGCTGCCATCATTTACAAACAATCACAGCAGATGCACAAAGGTGAGCCCTCCATGGCAGAGAGAGGAGGGAGTCTTCCTCAAGAGGAGGACATTGAAGAGCCTGTTGTTGTGATACACGGTCCCCCCCTGCTTTTATTTACATGCTCTTCTGTGGACAATGAACAACAGCAGCATATTATGTGTCTTTAGTCTCTGTGGCATAGATATTTTTTTTCAAATGTTGCATCTCAGACGGTACATTTTGCCACTGTGACTTTGTCAGATTAATGGTGAAAGGAAACTTCTGACCAGGCATTTGCCAAGTCGTATCTCCCCATTGTGATTAAAAAACTGTATGCTGTACCACTGAGCAAGGCACTAAACCCCAGGTTAACTGTAGTAGTGGTTGGGTTAGGCTTACACAATCAGTGGCATAGAGGACTGTGTGCATGCAAAACATGAAATGCTGCTAATATGTTACTTTATCAGGGTGGATGTATTCGTGGTGGGTCTGGCTGATATTGTGATAAGATATGTGCAGGAAGCACTACACTCCCTTGGGCCATTACTGTAAATAAGACTGATCAAGGATGCATATGCAAACTAATCTCTGACATCAGCTGTACTATCAAAATAAAATGCATGGGCACAGTGAGCGGTGACTGTGTGGACGTGCATCTTTAGTGGATGCCGTTAACACCCACAGAGCCAGAGCAGGACAGGAGCAGCACATGACATTTTATGGCACCATAAATGTAACCATTAAGATAAATCAACAGTCAATAGTTTTTTCAAACATAGCTTAAAATTAAATGACACATCAATGAATACATGAATGAATTACCAGTGATGGAGAGTAACAAAATACAATAAGTACTGTTCTTAAGTACAGTTTTGACATACTTGTACTTTACTTGAGTATTTCCATTTATGCTACTTTTGAAATAGTGCACTTTTTACTAGGCTACATTACATTTATTTGACAGTAGTTTCTAGCTACTCAACAGATTACTGATTTTTAAAAACAAAAGTTTGACGTCAAACCTTTGTTTTTAAAAAATTATACAAGATGTAAGCACTAACATGCTGTTTAATGGATCAGTAATAATAATCCTCCAATGAGATGTATCTAAAGTGGCCATTCTGCATAATAACTACTTCTCCCTGTAAACAAACTGTTCTTTGTTTCTGACAGACACCAGGTAGGCTGTAGTAATCCCAGGTGTCAGATACACTAGATACGCTCCCATGTTACAGTGGAATGCAGCTGATTATTTACGTATTAGATATTCCCTTTGCTGCTTTCCATTTGATCAGAAGACGCTCTCTGGCTGTCAGGTTGGACCTGCGATGGTGAGAGCACATAAATAGATTTAATAATAGAGCTCAGTGCTCAAAGCGGGATCAGCCTGTGTGATTTCCTCCCTCTCACATGCAGTCATTGCATTTTTATTCAATCCCCTCAACCCTTTTCTCCCCATTTCCACTCTCTGAATTATCCCCATCCTTATCCATATACCAGTGGCTGTGGTTTTTGCACAACAGCAGACTATAAATTTAAATGGAGAATGCGTTTTCTATAATTTAGCAGCAGTGTTGCAGCACTGAGGGGGGAATGCTGTATGAATAAGCACCAAATGTATGAGAAAGCTCAAAATAAAACCTGCAAAGAGCCAAACCAGGACATATGCAAAGCAGCCTGCATTAGCCTTCGTATTGGCCCATAAATCACATGCAGTTGGCAGGGCCCCCCTGGCTTGCTAGCTAGTTAGCCTCAGACTAGAGAAGCCACTCCTGCTGGTCCCACAGAGCGGAGTGGCCTATTGAGCACCATCAGACGGCTCCCGGGGTTTGGAAAGAGCCACAGTAAATCTCGCAGACCAATTTGGTGTGGCAGAGCTGGCCCGTGTTAGCAGCGCAGCTAACCTGGTTAGCAGCCTGTAAGAGCACAGTTGGAGGCCCCTCCCGCTGTTCGATTGGTTGAAATGGGTCGCGGTGTCAGATCAGGAAGTAATTGCCTCTTCTATGGATGGTTTATGACCCTGTTTACCCTGTGAAGAATAGCCCCTTCACATATCCCTCTTTCTGCTGGTGGTACTTTGTCAGGCGGATGGTTGATGTAGGAGTCCTCACGCTATTAGTGAACAAAAAGAATGTGCACCTTGAGGCTGGAGGAAACAATTTTAGCTGCATTGTGTGGCATTGAGGGGGGATTGATTGCTTACTGAGCATTGTATACTCTCACAGAAAAGGTTTTTCCTGTCCATTGGCTAAATTGGGAAACTTCATTGTGGAAATATTCCCTAGATACCCAGTACCCAACGGTGGTATCTAAATTCAGAAATAACAACGGACAGGTTGTACTATTGTGTAGCTTGGTTTTGTACGGCTCATCAGCCCCCTGCCAGATTTGTGCTCTCCCTGCATCAGGACCCCCTAGTCTGCTTTGGCAAATCCTCTCTTTTCCTCCCTGTCTTGTCTCTGGCAGACCTGATGCTTGGTATCGCTGATGCCAGAAAAACTGTTTCCAATCCTCTTTGAGTCCAATTAAAGATTAACAGCAGTATGTCTACAGAGCCAGGAACCTGTATTGCTGTAAATACCTTTTGTTTAGGGGATGTTCATTCAATGCGATTGCTGAAATTGGAAAATTGGCAGGCCACACAAGACATACCGTTAACAGCTGTTATTGTTTGACATCTGTAGCAGCACTGGGAACAGAAAGGACAAGGACACGTTCAACTGCTGGGAAATATTTATTCCAAGATCTGGATAAATCTTCTCTGATGTGAAACAAGGACATTGGATTAAAACAGAACATTATTTTTCTTTGTCTGTAAAAGTGAGGACATTTCCACCAATAGTTTTTAGCCACACAGACGGCGTGGCTCTACGAATAGTCGATTTGATCGTTCAGACTGAAATGTCTCAACAACTATTGGATGTATTGCCGTGACCTTTAATACAGACATTCATGGTCCCCAGAGGACAGTGACGATTCCTTCTAGTGCCACCAGCCGGTTGACATTTTGGGTTTTTAATGAAATTTCTCCACAACTATTTAAAAAAAAATGCCATGAAATTTGGTTTCTCTGACCTTTCATCTCACGCCACCAGAAGTGAAATCCAGTGAAATATCTCAACAACTTCTGAAAGGAATGGCACAGAATCTTGTAGACACATTACGCAACTCATGTAGTGACGTGATGCGGACTTTGTGGCTCTTATACTAGGTCACCTTTGCTCCCGTCATTAATACAGTCGCTAGAGGTCATTGCCAAACAACAAACGTCAATATGGGTCTTATATAGGAATTACAGTGCATTACTTTTCATATGTTCGAAACAGTGGATGAGGACAGCCTGCATTGTGAGCATGTTGCCATGTGTTAGCATTTAGCTCAAAGCACCTCTGCGCCTATAGGAAGGCTACAGTCCCACAGAGGAAACCTACGAAGCTTATATGACATATGATCACTCTGCTATCACTGATCTGATTTAATCCATCCTTAATAATTAAAGAGGATGAAGCAGAACACAGTCGCTGTGCCTCTGCAGTAATTACTGAGAATCAGTCTCCAGTATCCACAATTATCTAGTCAATCAGGTGGAGAGTTGGAGAGCACACTGGTCAAATGAGTCATCACTCTTCTTGTGTTCACTCTCAGTACAGTACATTTTCTAAACAAGTGAAATTACTGGTATAAGAATAATTAAGACCAATTTGCCTTATTTATACAATGAAAATGTAATATCAGGTACAGACAAAAGGCAAGGCTTTCATTGGAAGCACTTCACCTTCAAAACAAATGAGTTTTATTGAGTTTTTCAATTATATGAACAAGTGAAAAATATCTGACAAGAGTGAAATGAGAACATTCTATACAGAAGATTTTGAAGGAATGAAGATTGAATCATTTAATAGGGCAGTGTCCTTGTTCTTGAAACTCTTTGAGGTTGAATAATAATTAGATTTTTAGTGTATGATGAATAAGAATATTTTATTAAAACCTAAATATTAAATGGCCGAGATTAATGTATTTTTATTTTTTTTGCAGAAACTGCTAAATATTGGCTCGGCTCAAATTCTGCCCTTGTGTAGTGCAGACAGGAAACGAGGGCTGTAGCCATTAGTGTGGCGTGCTCTCAGCTGTCACACAGGAGGCCGTGCAGTGAAGGATGGATGTCAGCCTTATGAAAGAGGAATGTGATACCGGTGCTGTCAGGAAGGAAAAGCTGGAGGGGTGGAAGCAGAGAGAGGCAGGAAACAAGCTGGCAGAAAAATAACAGACAATAGATAGTGAGAGAGGGGGAAGGAAATAGACTTTGAAAGACATCACAAAATGATGCGGCATCAATCAGTGCCTGCGAGGCAAAATCATCAGCACCATCGCTCCTCACACCGTCAGAATGATGGCAGGATTTATCACACAGTCCCTATTCACAGGGACGGTTTCTCCAACAGGGAGGAGATGACATGAAAGTAGAACTTAAAGTTTCGAAACAGCTCTATAGCATGAAAAGTACGATTGCTGAACAAATATATCTTGTTCAAATCCCCCTTCTTTATGCTGAAAGACGTCACGATGAGAATGTCAACTTTGAATGTTTTCACACTAAATCTTCGTCTGAATCTGAAGTGGGCACAGACGCACAGCAATATGGGCCCTCTGTGCTGTGTATGTTTGTATATTTGCTCTACATGCATGAGAGTGTGTGCTGCGTAGTCCTTCGTCTCTGTTTTAAAGGCAATTCTTTGGGGAAATCTGACTTTTTTAAAATCTGATAGCCAGCTACATGAAATCCTTTTCACGCACAGACTCCCACATCATCTCAGACGTGGTGTCAGGAAGGCTAGCAGATTGCGTCAGGTGTCTCAGGTTCTGCCACAGATACGGGCTCTATTGTAAACACAGCTTTTGCATAAACAGTCATTAGTGGTGTTGCATTGTTAACATAAGGTGACAGACCCAGTGTGTCTTTTAGTGTTAGGCACATCTGTACGGAACAGACACTGTCCATCTTAACACAAAATGTTATCCTCTGTCAGTCATAAAATTTTATTTCTGCTAAAAAAAACAACAACACAGCAGTAAATATGCCACCCCCTATAAATGATGACTTCCCAGTGTGGGCCAAATAGTAACAAAGGGTCACATTGTAAACTTTAACAATGGTTCCCCTTCTATGTGACACTGATAGCAAACAGCTGTGATGTCCTGCTGTGCTGATAAATGTAATGTGTACATGGCTGTATAGTAAAATGTCCCCTAGGGTTCTGCAAAATCCAACAAATAAAGTATGGTATTAGGCTCAATTAGGCCAGGCGGAAAATATTGTAAATTTTGTGTCAGATATTACATGTGGCTTAGATAACAGGTGTATCTTTTGGAAATTATAATGATCCCCTGTCTGCATCTATTACAGATCTGTTTTATGAACGGTGAGAAACCTGCTGTCCACAGTGATTACCATAGTTGTTTTGTAATACATTTTTAATGATTATTATTCTAAATGTCTGGCTGATAAGCATCAGGTGAAAGTGTATAGTTTCAATAATAGGTTCCATGTGATCGCACTCTGGGTGAATTCAGCGATTGGTGATTGCATTCACCTGTGAACTTACCTGGCCTCGTTAAGTAGAGGTTGCACACCTGCATCTGCACACGCTGACGAAGGCTGCACGGCTGGAAACATTTTGTGTATTGCCAGACAAATGTTTAAGTAAACTTACTGAATGAGTGCAACCCTCTCTTCTTTACACATTTGAAAATATTGGCCATCACAGAATTTGATCAAAATCATGTACTTACCATGGAAACTAAATTCCTATAGTCGAACACTTGGAGGTTAAAGTGGCTCCACAGTCTGCAGCCATGCTCTGTGAGGCTGTACATCAACATGATAACATGCAGATGTTTAACAGGCATAATGTTTATTGCATTTATCATCTTATGGTGCATTCAGGTGCTCCTAAAATGGCCCCATTTATTTCGACTTCGGTGTGTTCATGAGCTTTAAGTCGTAATGCAGAAACAACATGGATGCTACAAAGAAGATGTTTTATTTTATTGCTTAGAGTGTTTAAACAACATGTTTATTCCCTAAAATCAGGGTTAATGCTAATACATAACTTTTCTAACTAATTTAAGTCATTCTATGCGGACACCAACTAATGGTTACATCATATTAAAAATTACATGTGAGCAAAAACTGGACATGCAATACGGGAATTAATTAAACATTTCTCCCCATCAACCCAACATTTACTTTAGTTTCTGCGTAATATGAAGCCAACTCGGCAAGTTGTGTACCAAAGTTGAGTTGTTGTTTCGACTTGAAGGGGCGTTCACGTGGATTTTCCCAGTCGGGAAATCATTTTTCCGATGTGTTTGCATGTAAACATTTGCTAATTAGCACTAAATACAAAGTACAGCCAAGGCTGATGGGAATCCCATTAGTTTCCCAGGTATTTTGACATAGTGGACAAATGAAAATAATAGTATACATTATCTCCACAGGCTGTGTAGTATTCCCTGTGACTAGTAAATTGGCTTTGACATTACAATCAGTGGAGTGCCTATAGTTAGCCTACAGTTCACACTCCATTATAATCCCACATACACACAAAACCTCAGTGAAGCTACATGCTGAACACCTGTGAATATAGGAACATTTTTGCAGTAGTCACCCACACACAAAGGGGTAAATCCAAGAGGTGAAAATGCCTTGTGTTGTGCCACCTTAATTGAGACAGATGCATTTTTAATGACCGGTCCTCGCTCAAAGCAAGAGAGGCATCAAATTATGCAAAGTAAGTGAAAAATGCTAATGGAAATGGCTCTGGGTTTCTGCTGTAAGACGAACTTTGCAGTTTCTAATGTACTTTCCCCCTTGGTGAAATCTTTTAACCTGCATTTGTTTAATTCATGAAAAGCAGAAATGGTCCTTCTGCAGGTTAGAGGATGCTGGTGTTGTTTAGCAGTACACCCAAATATGTGAATTGTTCTAAAAAAGAAAAAGAAAAAGTGTTGCATGCTGTTTTACACAAAAGCATTTATTAAATACAGATTGTTCATGACTTCGTGATCCATAATAATATTCACAATCACCAAACAAAACATCTGTTTTCCTCCAAGTTCAGCTCTGACTGCAACACCTTGAGAGAATCAGGCACATAATAAAGCAGATACATTGCAGTGTTGTCATATACACAACACAGGGATGCAAACACAAGTACACACATTTGTTTGCATACTGTATGTGCAGATGCAGAAAAACGTACACACAGACACAGACGGGCACATAAATAGACACACACACACACGCACGCACACAAATAGACTGATTTTCTTTGCTGCCATCTGTTAGTAGTAGGAGCCTCAGGGGAGTTAGAGCAGGCTGCAGACTGTGCCACAGTTGGGTGCTAAAATGAACAGCATAGCAGATGCTTGGGTTGCTTTTTAGTAAGTTCCTATACCAACTTCCAAGAAAATACTGCCAGTTTCACTCCACACAGGGATGCTTACTGTGCTCCTGTCATGCAATAATGTCACTTATTTAATGACACCGCCGCAAACCGGTTGTAGAAACAGCTGTGTTCTGTTTATGCACGTATTTGTGAGGGATGGGCTGCAGAAGCTGAAGAACGTCATGTCAAGACCTACAGAAGAAAACCCAGCAGGGGTGTCCGCACTGACAAAATGTTATTTCTACAATCACAAAGACTATTTTGTTGTCACAATATACACATCTGGAACTATCTCTGTTTGACAAAGGCATTCTTTTATTAAAAAAAAAAAAAAAAATGTCATCATATTTTTAAAAACACATTTCAAAGTTTCCATTTTCACTCATTAAATGTGAGAATTATTATCTTGGAACAGTGGCTCATAAAATAGATGTTATTTTGATGCATTTGAATTATTTTCAAATTTTCCTTTTAATGTATGTGTTTTGTATCTCACTTTCTCTCTCTCTTGCTAACTGACTGCTGGAGGAGTGGCACACCTGTGTGCAATATCATCAGTGGACTCCTGCTGAGAGCACACCTGCAGATCCTCATCAGGAGTTTATATAAGTTGAGGGCTGTTGTAGCTCATTGCTTAGTGATATGATATGCTGTGTTGTTTGCCACTTACCAACAGTTCCAAGTTAGTTGCGTATTTTCAGTCTCTCAGTTGTTTAGTTTTTTTGTTACCTCAGTTTTTGTTGAGAGTGCTCAGTTTCTTTTTTCCACTGACCTTCACCTGTGTCTCCAAATCAGCATCTGGGTCCTTTCACCAACCTCATGTCAGTTGGAAACTGACATAAAATCCCAACATAAAGTTGTTGTGGCAAACTTGTTAGGCAAGGCAAGGCAAATGTATTTGTATAGCACCATTCATACACAAGGCAATTCAAAGTGCTTTACAGAGCAGAGAA